>VZTL01006693.1:0-14294 GCA_013400535.1 Scopus umbretta | reverse complement strand
CCCTTCCTCTTCCAGAGTGCCCGAGGAAATGAGGATTCGGTGAAAGGAAGTGGAAAATAAGTGAAAACCGCACGTGGAAGCACATGTTTGTAGCTGGGGAAACAGCGGCTTTGTTACGTTTGGTACCTCACCTGCACCCGAACCCGGGGTTTCCTGTTTCAGCTGAGCTTCCTTTAGGGCGTTTCAGGTTAAAATTGTGGCAGTGTTCATGACCGTACCAACATAGTAGTGGTGCTGTAATGATTATTGTGCGTTACTGAAATACGTTTGGTTGGGTTTTATAATATCTTGGGGTTTGGTTTCTTTTTTGCAAACAGTGCTTAAAATTGTACAGACTTTTTTTTAGGACAGAATGTTCATTATCTGCTTCAGTTTTGTTAGGTTTTTAAATGACACATGATTTTCTTCTCTGAATGTCTCTAAAGCTTTCTGTAGCAAGTGACACCACTGTGTGCCTTTTCTGTTTTTTTGGGGTGCGGGGTTTTTTGCTTTTAAATGTGGTCTATAAATGCTTTTTTCTGAATGTCTGCTTTGCTTCTGTTGACCGACCGCCCTCTAAATATGTGAGTAAGCAAATGTGCATGACTTGAAGGGGGCTGGAATTGTAAAAGAGTATAGACGTTGGGTTCTGCCAAGTGTTGGGGAATTCAGCATCCCAGATAGATAGCCTGACATGCGGTGCGAAGAGTCAAATTCAAGACCTTGTCCTCAATGAAGGCGGTGATGGGATCTCGGAACAGGACTCTCTTTTAACACCTCCATTACTGATTATAATAAAACTTGTATGTACTCACCTCTGCATTCATTCTTTCATTCATTCATTCTCTGTCCCCCCGTGAGGCATGGTTTCACAGTCATTTGATACTTTGCATGTTTGTTTTGAAACACGAGGAAGCTTGGTGTTGTCAGGACTTGGCGTGGTGTTTAAATGCTGCTGGTGGATGGCTATTTTGTACAGCCGTTTCGTGCAGGTGGACACTTTGAGGACCTTAGCAGTGCCCTTCTGTTGTGGTGTTTGATGTCTGAAAGGGCAGTTAAATGCCTAAATCCTGCCCTGACTCTATAGGATATCAATTTACTCAATACAAGCAGAAACTCTGCATAGTTAAAGCATAACGGTATCTTACCAAATAAATAAAACGCAGTGTAATGACCACAGCCAAATCTGTCATGATAGCTTTGCGGAACACCGTTTTACAAATTTCTTGGAGAAGAAAAAAAACCATGTTTCTGTATGTCAGAAGATTATTCTAGTCATATGAAATGCTAAGGAGAAAGACAACAAACAGGGCAACAAATATTCAGGTTGATTCTTAGAGTAGGTGTTTAAAGCGTTTGTAATAGAAGGTTAAATCAGACCTATAGTTCAGTGTAGTGATCTGAAAGACTGGAAAGTTTTTAGATACATCAACCAGAGGATTTCTCAATGTAAAGAATCGTCTTTTGGAGCTTGTAGTTTAAATTGATAGGACCAAATGTACACCCTCTTTGTCAGGAATCTGTATGTTCTCCTTGATCTTGAATTTTTTTATTGACCTTGCATGCATTTATGTTCTTTCATGTACAGTATAGACTTGTTTTATTTACAATGCTTGTATAGTCATATTATTGCTACACTATGCAGTTGCAAAGGCCCTATCAGTGAGTTCCTTATCTTTCCTCCATCCCTTAGCAGCTGTACAGAATTTGAAAGGTTTCTGAATTTTGCTACTCTCTATTAAATTGCTTGATTTTCCCCCCCATTACATGGGGTATTTCTGTAGTTGCGTTACCAAAGATGAAATCTTTGCTATTGCTGTGCGTCACACCTCAACTCCAGTTTATTGGTAGGACATGGTGGGGTTTTTGTCTGCTGGTTAACAGTCATTTTCTGAACACTGCTTAGTCTGCACTGGTTGCAATATTGATCTATAGGTGGTCCCTTTTTATATGATTTTTAAGCTGGTTTTTGTGAAGCATACTGTATTTTGAGAAATCTGTTAAGGCAATGCATCGGAATAAAACTTACTTATTGTTTTGGATATTTATACTACAGTTATATTTTACCTTTGCAAAGATTGCTGTTTATCTTTAGGTCTAGAAACTGACATTGCTGATCCTCCTTCTGCTAAAATACTTACCGTCTCTGAAAATGTGAGAGTCAGAATGGATGGTAAGGTCCATTATAATATCGCCTGACACTTTTGCGAGCTCATGTAGCCTCACAAACAATACTTTAACAAAACCCTCTGTTTTGTGAATTCACCTCTTCTTTTAGTGTCTGCGAAGGAGAGCTCAAAATGAGCAGTTTCTTTCACAAGTTAATAGAATTTTGGTGAAAACACAATATCCTGACATTATTTGTAAGAGCTGACAGAGTAGCCATGTGGTTATGAAATGATCACACCAGCGCTATGCTTGGCTGTCACTGAGAGCCTGAGCTAGCGTTGAGGACTGTGATACACAATCTCTTTGAAATATGTTTGGCATGGGCACCAAGTGATTTGCTGTCACAGCTTTAGCTCTGTGGATACCAAGATAATCACGTTTTTTTCCCTGAGGACTGAAGTAGAGGTAGGGTCACATGCTTGTTAGTGACGATTTGGAAAGTAAATGTTACATTGATTTTTGTAGGTTGAGTTTTGGTATCTTAATAATGTGTCTACAGTTAATACAAAGAGATTAATGCAGGAGGGAGTGTAAATGTGCCTGTCATGTGCTTTGGACTTTCTTCTGAGCATGTTTTGTAGTGTATTTGAAAGGAAAGAGTTGCAAAGAGCCAAAGTATTAGATAGTAGCTTTTCAACAGGTGGAATTGTTGCTGGGGTTACTGGGGCATTGGAGGAGAAATCTGATCTCAGTTTCTCAGGCACAACTTTTACTGTGTGAGTTTGTAACCAAATTAGTTCACTTTTGTCTTCATTTTTCTCTTCTCTTTCTGAAACGTAAATATTTTTAAGGTAAAAATTAAAGGTGTTTAGAAAAAACTGAGACATGGACATCTTCAATCACAAAATGCAGTTTGAAACAATTTCTCGTGAAATCTTGCTAAAATTTTGTTTTAGGGAAAAACTTTGTCAGTGAACTGATGATAAAAATGGAACAGTTCAGAGACATGAAAAAAGTGCTACCTTTTTAACACATTTTCATTTGCAGACAATTCAGAAACTGTTTTTTATGTCATGTTTGAAGGAAGCCAGGCTTCATTAAATAATTAAGGTTAATCAATCTTAATTTCTGTCCTCTGGAAACTTCTAATAGAAATCAGTCTGATTCTGAGTTGCCTGGAACCTCTAGTGGCCAGGGGCAAATAACAAGCAAAGTTTAAAAACAAAAACAACAACAAAAAAAACCCCAACAACAAAAAAACCCCAATCAAACAAAAAAAACCCAACTGGTCAAACAAACAAAAGTTTCAGTAGTTTATTCCTAAAGAACTTTTCTAAAACAAGAGGTGAAAATAAAATGAAAGACAAAGGTTCCAGATAATGTTTTAAATTGAACAAGAAAGACTCACAGGGAATCTTTCTGGGCATTTTCTGTATAATTTCTCAGATTTGTTTCTTGTAGGTATGCCTGTAGTGGGACAGCCTGAAGGAGAACTTGTAGAAAGGATAACGGCTGTCAAAGTAGGCTGAAAGTGGTAACTTGAGTGTAACAATCAGTTCTGCCACCACATCGCACCCCACTCGGACAACTGAGTATTAATGTTTGGGAGTAAGAAAAGATTTTAGGAGGTACCTGAATGTGTGAACAAGGTGTGGAGAGGAGGTAGGCTAGGATATGTCATGATCAGAATGAGAGTCCAGAGGAGAGGACTCTGCCGTCACCTTTTGAACAGACCTGGGACTAGTACCAGACTGGTTTAAAGAGAATATTAACCAAAGTGAGAGGTAAGGGTCTTCACAAGACTTCACATGGGGCAAAGAAGGAGAGGAGCGCTTGCTTTGGGAGCACTAGGAACATTGCAGCTGGGGTATTGCCTGACTGTGTGCTTCTAAAGGGAGTACAGATAAACATCTTCGAATAATTTATGTGGAGTGAATGGTCTGCAAGAAATCTGAGGATATTATTTTCATGACATTTTTCTCCAGCAGTCAAAAAAATAAATTGGTACTGATCCCTACTTAAGTAAAAGATCAAATTAAGAAGGTGAATGTTTCTGTTAAATGTAGCATTTATTTAATAAAACTTAGCAAATAAACGTAAGCTTGTGAGTCATCATAGATAATTAATGTTTCCTTTTCATGCATTGTATTTAACAAAGGGCTTACTATCCCCTCCCGATAGAGCTTGTACTTTGGTTTAAATGGTTCAGTAGTAACATTTGCAGTGCAATGAATTTTAAATTGAATGCAGTTGTGAAGATGATGAACAGATTATGGACTTCAGAAGCAATGCAAGCTTGATTTCGCAGATATCTTTTTTTGTAGTAATGTAGATTATATTTTTTTACCTTGTGTATATTATTTGCAGGACTAATTTTATATTCAAATAAAACCTAGAAAATTTATTAAAACATCAAAATTATATTATTAAAAATGTGTCCTGCATGTCCTGTGGGAGAACATAACATTTGAAGCTGTTTATTCCTGTATGAGGCTAATTGAAGCTTTCTGTTTCAACTGCTAGGTTATTTTTACTTGTATAAGAAAGTTCACAATATTTTTTCCCTTAGTGTAATCACTGTAGAAATGTATAAGGGTTGGAAAACTGTCAATGGAATCAGGGTTTCATACTTACTGAAATTTGTTTAGTTATTCTCAGAATGATTCCTCTTTCTGTTACAGAAACATATAAACCAAAACCAGTCCCTTAAATTTGTAGGATTTTAACTGTCTGGAGGCTGTTTACATTGAAATTGTTGTGGTCGTACTTGAAGTGGTTTTTAACTTGTCTTGATCCTGATAAAATCTAGTTATGGCAGAATGGAGTATGTGAGAAAAGGTGAATATTTATTAGCTTTCATTGAATTCTGCTGAAGTTGGACTATATTTGGGGTAGTGTGCTTTAGTGTAACTTGGGAAATAATAGCAATAAAAGCTAAAAACATTGTGCACTTGTGCAAAACCATAATGAACAATAATAAATGCCCTGAGAGTGTACATACTTGTCTAAAACAAAAAGGCTTTGAAGAGAAATTATGGTGCATAGCCTGTAAAAATATTTAGATTATGTAAAGTTATTTGCAGATCTGTTTGCAGCAGGATAAAAATATATGTTCACCTGATGCAGTTCCACATTTCAGTATAGTTGGATCACTTCTCTGCAGTGTTTATTCTTGTTGAGAAAAGGAGTAGTTTAATATGGAGTTATGCTGGAACACTTTGCTCTGTCAAACCTCCTCTTTGTAGTGTGTTGGTGGTCCTTTAGGTATGTCCCTATACTTCTTTGAGTGCTGTGTCTTGATGGCTCATCTGTCCTCTTGCATGATCAGTGCTGCTCCACTCATGATGACTGAATGCCACTTCCAAATTTAGATGCTAATTTGCAAATAGATTTGTCCTTTGTGTTCACTTGCTCTACAAATCAATCTACTACACCCACCAACTTTTCCCAACTAGCTCTGTGCTGACCTTTTGCTTGCTTTCAGCCAGATCAGTGTTGAGTGTCTGGATTTTCTTCTGTCTTGGCATCCAAGTACAGAAAGTGAAATCAGTTTAGAGTATCACTTACGATGGTGACTGGCCAGATCTCAGCAGGACACCTTACCAAAATCAAAGGCAAGGAAGATGTGCGCAGAACATAAATACAAAGGATTGCTAGTGGAACCTTAGCCACCTTTCAGAAGGTTTGGCAAAATTCTGAAAGTCCCTAAACTATTCTTTCTTGTCTGTACAGCTGAAGGACAAGAGGGTTTCAACAAATGCTGTAATGATAGCTCATTTTATGAAGGCATGTCGAACAGCTGGTTGCTTCTTGATTTGCAAGAAGCTGACCAAGGCTGTAGATAAACATGGACACCCAATGCCTGAATCCCAGTGCCCTATCCCTAAGAATATGCACAATGCCAGTTATACTGGAAGAGAAACTGGTAGGAATTAACTTTTATTAAAAAATAATTTGTTGTTGCTTGCTGACTTACGCTGCATTCATCCCTGTTGCCTTTCAGGGCTTTGTCTTGGCCTGACTGAGCTTCTGAATAGTGCGATTTCTTCCCTGGTCTGGCTGTCACTCTTTGCCGTCACAGGTTGTTCCCTTCTATCGCTCACTCTCCTTTACCCCGCTTGTGATAGCCTCCTGATAGTACCAGATTTTTTTAATAAAAAGGAAGATACTTGTTCATCAGGATATGTGTATTGAAATCGGAAAGTCTAGTTCTACCTGGGTATATGCTGCATTTTGATCATGCAGGAAATTAATTCATTTCATCAGGGTGTGGGGTTTTTTTTTCCCCAATAAACTTTAGCCAGGCACTTTTATCAGTGTAAGCTGTAGTAATGCTTTTTGTATAAATAAAATTTTGTCAATGGGTTTTTCATTCTACCACATAAACATAGCGGATGAAAATGTAAGTGATACTTGGGCAGTACTTTGTATCAAGCAATTTAGAACGAACAAACCCTACCAAAATACCTAAGTGTTTTCTGCAACATAGTGCAACACAGAACTAAGTTAGACCAGTTAGGCCAAAAGGAAAATAAAAGTATGTGGGAGACCTGGTCTAGTAATTTCAGGACATCAGCTCTGCTAAGTCTCCTTCACTCCTCAATTTAGTGCCCATGAACACCCATGTAAATTCCGAAGAGGTACCATTCCTTTAAGTTATGGCAAGACAATTCTGAAGGGATTTCCTTTCAGCTACTGAAATAAGTATTTTTTTTTTCTTTGGTTATATTATGCAGAGCTAAGTTATGTTCTGTGTTAGAACTGGCTGCAGCTGCTAGCTGGACTGTCTGCCAGATTCTCACCTTTCAGGTATCTAATTTCTGATTTGAAAACTGATCAGCAATGCAGTATGCAATGAGTCCATGACAGTAACAGTTTCTGTAGCTCTGTAGGAATCTGTCAATCATAATCTGGAAGTAAACAAAAGGAAAAGTGGAAATGGGAGGAAGCTTTGGCAAATGCATCCTGAAATGGCAAGAGTGGGGACAGAAGTGCCCCCATAATTTGGGGGAGAATTTTCATGTTTTTAATATGAAGATTTGTCTCAGTAGGGCATTTTGCAGTCAAGAGAAGGAAAAGGATGCAGGAAACAGGCTAAAAATAAAAGTTTTGATAAATTAAAGATTAGCATAGGAATATTTGCTGCAGCTGCAGCAGGGCTAGGAATAGTGAAATAGAACTTGACTGAATAAATGGGCATGAAGAGGTGAAGGTAACTGGTGGAGATGATGCACTAATGTAATCCTTGGAGAAAGTTTTCCCCAAAGTGCGTGTGTGGTTTTTTTGGGGTTTTTTTTGTTGTTGTTCTGCAGCTGGGGAACAGGCTCTTTTGGGAACAGCAGTTTACAAGAAAGTTCTCTGTTTTATCTTTTGGGCTGACAGTGGAGTCATCTGTGTGGACTGAACTCCTTTATCCCCTCTAATGCAATATGCTGTACCGATTTTGAGGCAACCACACAAAAAAAAGAAAAAAAAAAAATGATCGTCAATATGAATGTCAGGCCTTCTTCCTTAATGAATGAAAAGCTCACAAATTTTACATGTGTGAACAGCAGAGATTTAAAATACTATTCTCCTGATTGTACTTTTGTCATTTCTTCCACTGTTTACAGTGTCAAGCCAATGAACCCACTTTTTAGTACATTGTAAAGCTTTGTTGTTGTTGTGATTCATCATCTGTCAATAAATTCTTTTTCTGAGTTTTTTTTTGCATATCTACAAAGGATTTTGAAGCATGTGTACCAGGCCCCACAGGTAAGTATCCTGTGGACCTTGGGATTAAAATTGGCCATATTTAACCCAGAAGACAAAGTTGAACATTTACAAAAGTGCACGCAACATCTTCTGAGGAACAGTAAGGCACAATCTGCCCAGTTTGATGCATGTTACTTTATTTAAAATTTGTACAGGAGAAGTACAAAACCACTGTCTTGTAGCAGAAAAAAAATAAGCTCAGTCTGACATATGTCAGTCCAAAACGGACATAGGACTTTCCATCAATGTAGGTTCAGAAGGAATCATTCATAAGGTATTCCTTGAGGCTGTTGCTTAAAAGGGTATTTTTTTGAGCTGCCCAAGAACTCCCATGAAAATCTCTCTTTGTTTCCCCGCCTTTAGCAATGGTCCTTTGCCTGCTTTTACATTGTGCTGAATGGAATAAGTGTTTGTCGTTTGACACGAGAGTTACACAACTCCGCACACCTTATGGTTTGTGCTTATGATCACCTTTCTGTCTCAGAAAACATGCTTGCAGTCTCTTTGCTATTGCAGTCGATAAACCAAATATAAAAGCCTTCCTTACCTGTAATGGCAAGGTGTCTTAAAATAAGAGCAATAATGCTGATGTTATCCATCTCTGTGTTATTGGCCATTCCCCCTTTCAGCTAGGAAAAATTGAAAGATTTCCTTAAAATTCTGCATTGTGAATTCATCTAGACCAACTTTTCCAGCAAGCTGTGCAATACAGCAGATACCCTTTTCTGTATATAAACTGTAAGGGAAATGCTAGGATTGTGGAGTTTGTTAGTTGTGTGTGGACCTAAAGCATGCCATGCTGTCAACAGTGCTGTTAGGGCTGGCAAACTGCACAAGCTGGTGAATGTTTATTTTTAATAGCAGCATAACTTACTGCAATAGAATCAGCATCTGATATGCCTACAGCATATTGCTGAGTAGCTTTTGGTGAGAGATATCTCGCATTTCTAGGTAGATGATGTGGCCGTATGCTTCTAACATATGCCTTGAGCTGTCATGGCAGTGGAGTAAGTTGCACACAGATCTCCCAGTGTTATTTTCAAGTTAGCAGCCTGGGTTGCTCTTCTTTTCTAAATCTCTGGCTTTATCCTCTGGTCTTAATCAGCGATTGCCGCACTCCACATTTAGGAAAATATGTATTAGAAGTCACTTCACAGGAACTCCTGAGTTTCCAATTGTTGTCCTTTTGGACCTTTGTGGTCTATTTGTTTTCTTCTCTTGGTCTAGCTATAGATGGAGGACATGCTATAGCAACTGCTCCTGCCGTTGCTGAAAAATCTGCAGCAACATCTGCATGGTAGTGTCATGGTGGGGTTGTAAAACTGGTTGGTGCCTAATTGTGTTGAGTGCATTTCCTTACAAGAGGCTGTGTAACCTGGTAGTCATAGCTGCAGTGAGGAATGTTTGGTCTGCAGTTTTTGTTTGAAGTTTGCAGATGGCATTTCTTATCTGAAAGAGGTGAACTGTGGGAGGTTAAATGAGAAGTTATGGAACGTTTTCAGTTTCTTTCACGTAGAATACAGTGAGTGGCTTCTAGTTATTTGCTTGTGTACCTTATGACCAATTCTTTAATGTGTAGAGTCTAGCATTTGTGCTAAGTATATGGGATATTTGCTCAGAATATTAAGCATATATGTCACTGGATACTTCCTCTCCCTTCTCTCTCCTTCCCCACGTACAAGCTTTTAGCTCTGATGTAAAAGCAAAAGTGAGGAAAAAGTTGGCTGCAATTACCATTGTCAAGTTAGTAGGAAGCACTTTGCTTTGTGTGTAACCTTAAGCATGTATGTTTCTTGTTTCATACCCTAAAATACACAATTCACTTTCTTTTTAGTGCTTGCTCGATGCTTACTTATTTATTAATTTACTTCTTTCTCGTATTAGGTTAGCCTACACAAACCAGAAATTAAACTGGAATCACTAAAAGAAGATATTAAGGATTTTCTGAAGACGTCAGGTTTGTAATACTTTAGTGCTACATTTGCGGATAGTATAGATCTACGTAAGAATACACGTGACATATGTGATGAAAATAGTAGTTTGTGCAGCTTGGTATCTTGTTGCTGACAGTAGCCAGAAGCAGACATTTAATGATTCCAGATTATTAAATGAGATAGAGAAAATTAAAAGGGAAAGAAGTTCTTGGATTCCAGCAGCATTTTGAAAAACATACTACACAAAGAAGTGATTTCATAAGATACTGGTCATTTTCTGGAAAGTTCTGAATGATACAAGAGTTCAGACACTTCTGAAAATGGAAATAGACTTCATGGAGGTACTTTTGAAAATCTTACCCTTAGTTAAATATCCAATTTCCGTTGGAAGTTGTAGACTATGTAACTATGACATGAAGATTTGATGATAAGTGATATAAGATTTATAATAATCAGGAATGCTGTGCTTATTAATACTTATAGTTGCTTTAATAATATGATGGCTTTGAAAAAACAGCATATAATTATTTAACCAAGACCATGTTGTAATTATTTGACCAGTAGATGGAAATAAAGGATACTTGACCTTTTTTCAGGTTTCTTCATCTCTTCCTCTCTGTCTGGTAGGTAGACATGAATTGAGACAGGACAGAAAACTCTAGTGACTGTAAAGCAACCTCTGATTCATGTTCCATTAGTATTAATTGCTAAAGTTGTCTTCTGGATATTTTTTTATTTTAACAGGTTGGGAAAAGAAGCTTCAGAATGCTGTTTATAGTGAACTCAACGTGTGAGTTTGTTTAGTATTTTTATTTAAAAATAAGTTCTACTCACATGATTTACTTTTGATTCATTTGTGTATATAGGTGTAGGGTGTGTTACTATTATCTGCAAGATCTGTCATACCAAGGGTGCCTACTTCATTTCTGTCTTTAAAGCACCATTATTTCTCTTTCCTCCTAGTGAAAATATAGGACCCGAGTACATTTTAAAGAATGAGTGAAACAAATATCACCACATTTTTTAGTTACTTTAGTAATTTCTTTGTTGATTTACTTCCAAAGGTACCAAGTCATAATATAATTCTTGTGTAGCTGAGGTAGTTGCTGTAAATGAATGTTAATTATTTTCAGAAGTTTATGACAGCATTGCACATATTTGTTTGTAATTATTAGGGAAAAAAATTAAGATATTGGATCTCTAGATTTACTAGATCAGTGTTTATCGTGCTTGGGATATGGTTACAAACACACTGAAATCTGTGAAATTCCCTTTTTATTATTGTTCAGCGAACATTGGATTAGACTTCTGGGAAGCATAAGTTGCCTTTACATTCTGGCAAGGTGAAAAGGTGAATTTCATAACACGTATAGCCATAAATGCAACTGTTTAATAAGAAATATGTATGCAAATCTATTTGTGCTAATTTAAATAAGCTTATTAGAGTTACCAGTTTTGAACAATGTGTCTTAATAGCATGAGGGACTTGATTCAGCAAAATACTTGTAAAAGTATCTGTTAGTAGAGAATTTGTCTTCATCACGTCTTTCAAGGGAAAAATATTTACCTGTCTCTGGGACTAATGCTTATGCTTTCTTTGAGTTCACAGAAATAAGCTGCAAACAATAATGAAATTAGCCCTGGAAAATTGAAATTAGCTAAGAATACCATGATTTCATGAGCGCTGTGGAAAAGCCAAGAAACGGCATTTCTGAAATCTGTTAGTATTGATTCACTTTACATATAGGCACAGAGTTGTCCAGAACAAATTAGCGGCAGGTACAAGAATGACCTTACCAGTTAAAAGTGGGAAGAAATTTGGGGAGGGTTTCCCAAAATCATGTGATATGAACATATGGAATGCATATAAACAAATGAAAATTCAGGCTAACTATAAGAGAAACTTTGTGTAAATTTTATGTCCCGAAAGACATTTGAGACAGTTAAAATGAAGCTGTATTAAATGTTTGACAATAACTCATTGGAAATAATCTGCAATACTGGAAGACAAATTAGTATTTTGGGTTTTTTTTGGGTTTTTTTAGTTTTGTTCCAGCTTTTCTATTTTGGTGTAGTGTAGTCTATGAACAGATATTCAACTTTGCTTAGGTCAATACAATGAAGTTCTAATTGCTCTGGACATGTACAAGTTCACTATTGATTTTTAAAAGGAAATCCTCCAAAAAGTATCTTGTCTCTTGAAAAAATATAATATCCTGGATAGTAAAATTCCAGGGAGTCATGAAGATGACAGGAAATGAAGAGGATACACTTCTAAAATACCTGATTTGTTCATAGAATAATTTGATTGTACTTTACAAATATGTGAAATTATGAGGAAGTATTATTTTAATATAAGAAGAACTCATGTTGAAATGTTATTAATACTTGCATATCTTTATATTGTTTATGTCCGTAGGAAAGGATGAGGAAGAAACACTTCTAAAAATAATGCTTTAGTTCTCGATCAACACACACAGTGGTTTTACTAGTGCTGTCATGAAACAAGTGATGTTTAGGTTTACAAATACAGGATTAATTAAGCAAAATAAAAATCTGAACATTTAAAATATACTATACTTTCTTTAAGGTTTCCTTCGCCCTGTCATCCTGCAGCACCGCCTGAGCATATGAAAGAACCGTTAGCTTATATGAGGAAAGCACAGGTTGGTTGTTACCAATTTTACTGTTCATATCAGATCTTTGATTAGACTATTTGAGATTTACTCTCTATGTTATTGGACAATTTCTAGGTTTTATACCTTAGGAAAAACACAAGTTTGTAATGGCATCAAAGTTAATAATAATGTTGTATAATGTGTATATGTTGTGGTTTAGCCCCTGTTGGCAACCAAGCACCACACAGCTGCTTGCTCACCCTCCCCCCCCACTGCTGGGATGGGGGGAAAATCAGAAGGGCAAATGTAAGAAAAGTCATGGGTTGAGATAAGAACAGTTTAATAATTGAAGTAAAATAATAATAGTAATAAAAATTGTAATGAAAGGGAGAACAATGAGAGAGAGAGAGAGAAACAAAGCCCAGGAAAAAAACAAGTGATGTAACCTCTAACCACCCAGTGACCGATGCCCAGCCAGGCCCCAAGCAGCGATCGCTGCCCCCCAGCCAACTCCCCCCAGTTTCTATACTGAGCATGATGCCATATGGTATGGAATAGCCCTTGGGTCAATTTGGGTCAGCTGTCCTGGCTGTGCCCCCTCCCAGCTTCTTGTGCACCTGGCAGAGCATGGGAAGCTGAAAAAGTCCTTGACTAGGGTAAGCACTACTTAGCAACAACTAAAACATCAGTGTGTTATCAGCATTGTTCTCATACTAAGTCCAAAACACAGCACTATGCCAGCTACTAGGAAGAATGTTAACTCTATCCTAGCTGAAACCAGGACATTTACATGCAGACAAAAATACTCAAGTAATTCTTCAACCATGAAAGAATTAGGTTATAGTGGCAGGTAGGTGAATATTGTAGAATAGGGACAATGTGAAATATGTCAAAGAGGAGAATTTGATTTTGTTGGGAAGAAGAAATGTAGCTATAGGTCATTTCACTTAGGGTTACAAAAATATTTTTATGAATAGACACTGGCAGGCAGTTTGGCAATGAAAGAGAACAGGCTGCAGAGATAGCAAGATCTTCAGGAAGAAGAGATGTATCTAGTACTTAGAAATGTGAAAGGAAGTTGAAAAGTATAGGACTAAGGAGCTTAAAGCATATTGAAGGAGAATAAGAGAAACTGGACTATAAAAGATTAAATGAGAATTTTTGGTGTCAGGAAAAAAATATTTTTGCTTTGTTGGTTTTATTTTTTCATCAATATATGCCATTTGAAATAAATAAAAAAAATTCACATAAAAATACTAAAATAAAAAAAAGAGCAAGCTCCAGAATATGATCTAACCAAAATATTTGAGGTAAGGATAAAATTGTATTTAACTCAGCTGCGCCTAGAAATATAGTGCAGTATTCTTTTACAAGGTATTCAACAAATTGTGTTACTTTTTCAATCATATTGTTGCATATTCCAGTAAGTCTTATCTTGCTGTCCTGTGTTTGTCTTTCACATTTGGGGACAAAGATCGTATTAAACAATTTTTCTTCTGTGATGTGAAATGTAATGCCACAATGTACTGCCTGAAAATAATCTCTTATCAGTTTACTAATGCAAAAAACACAGAGGTGTATCTATGTGTGTTTGTCTAAACCAGTTTCATTGGTTATTATTTTATAAATGTGTATGTAATATTTACAGTAACCAATATTTTTAGCTCTATGTGGAAAGGACTGTTTTTCTAATAGTTTAGGAATAACTAGGTGAAGTCCTATCTTTACTAGTTTCAAAATTTCATAGCCCTATTTCAAAGAGTGTTATGCATCCATACCCTCTGGGGTGGGTTAACCCTGGCAGGCAGCTCAGCTGCTCGCTCAGTCCCTCCCAGTGCAATGAGGCGGGGAGAACTGGAAGGGCAAGAGTTAGAAAACTAATGATAAAGACAGTTTAATA
>VZTL01006692.1:34661-61440 GCA_013400535.1 Scopus umbretta | reverse complement strand
AAGGAAGGCAGGCAGGCAGGCAGACAGGCAAACTTTGCTGTTTCTCTCTTAGACATGGAGACCAGAGATCAGATGTGACCAGAAGACAAACCAGTTCCTGGTCTTAACAGGCCTCAAATAACATAGGAGGAGAGCAAGAAACGTGAAAGCAGCTTTCCTGGAAGCAGCTATGATCAGTCTGCAGGCAGGCTACAGCATGAGATGTGGAGATTTTTTCTTTACTTTCTTTTTCACTGGGTGCAGCAAGCTAACCAGTCACCTAGAGAGAAAGATAACATATGTCACCCTGATAAGCTCTGACCTGTGTTATTGGAAGCACTCTGTGCTTTATACCCATGCTTATTTAGTTAATTTATTTAGTTACCCATACAGTAATACTTATTGTTAATTCACCTGCAGAGTATTTAAACACAAGACAGTGCAGCCTCAGCTCTCATGCTACCTCTGTCTTTGTTGGAAAATAAGAATGAGTCCTTTTAACATAGTTAAAGGGATGAGGAAGATGAAGGTGTCTTTTTTTGTGGTCTGCTGGAGGCAGCCCTGCCACAACCTTGGCTCTGCAGGGGAGAAGATGGACTGATTTCAGCGCAGAGAGTGGGAGGTTTCTCTGCTGAGACTGCTGCTGTGGCCAGTCCAGCAATTAATGTCACTGAGGTCACCAGGTAAACATGAGGTGGTAAAGACTTTCAGTTGCCACTGACCTGCCTGGATCCAAGCCAGAGGCCTAGAAATTGAAACTTTTGCAGACTGCTACCAGTCCTCTTAGCTACCTCTTACTTAACATATTTTAAGCTATGGAACAACAAAAGAGGAAAAAAAATCAAAGGCGTGCAGATGTTGCAGGGATGATAAAGAAAGAGGCAAGAGCAATGGGAAATTTGGTTTGCAGGCAAATGATGTGGAGAGATACAGATCTAGAAA
Organism: Scopus umbretta; assembly: GCA_013400535.1. Classification (NCBI taxonomy): domain Eukaryota; kingdom Metazoa; phylum Chordata; class Aves; order Pelecaniformes; family Scopidae; genus Scopus; species Scopus umbretta. The sequence continues at coordinate 60,519 of VZTL01006692.1, read as the reverse complement.
GGAGTAGTTTCAGGTACCTGTCTGTTACTGGTTATCAGTTGTGCACCCGCATGCATCCCGCATGGTTTTAATATCTAAAGATCATGCGCAGTATCTGGTTCTCAATTATAGGACTTTGTTCTGCAGCTGATTCCCTAATCTGCAAAGCAAAAGATGTTTTTTGTTGGCAGTTAGTAGTGCTGTGGTGAGTCACTCCTCTACTGGTGGTTCACTCCCTCTCTTTCTTCCATAAATGCTTCTAAGAATAGCTGCTATAGAAATATCTTTCACCTAGGGGAACAGACCAAAATAGCAAACTCTATCCCTAAAAGTTAGGGTCCCCTAAAAGTCCTGGTTAGTGATTAGCAGACTATGAGACTGGAAAGAATAAAAAACCACAAGTACCTAACAAATGTATTCCTTATCAGTTTATTTTTCACTATGATTTATGCTTAAGAGGTACAAAAAAATTTCAATACATTCATGTTTCCATAGGGAAAAGGATGTTGGTTTCTCTAAGGTCCTTTAAACATTGCTAAGGTCATATGTTGACACCATTTGGCTTATAAGCAAATTATCATTCTGTCACAAGAAAGGAAAGATCTGAGTCACACTATGTCCTGATCCTGCTGGGCTTTTTGAAAAGCAGTACATGTGCCAGAAACAGGGGCAGAAGCTGTGCCTATGACAGTAGGCACATGTTGCTTCTGTGGTGCTGAATTTTGCAGTAAGCTTTGGTGCTGTAATAACTCAAGTCATAGAATTACAGAATCATAGAATCATTTAGGTTGGAAAAGACCTTTAAGATCATCAAGTCCAACCATTAACCTAGCACTGCCAAGTCCACCACTAAACCATGTCCCCAAGCATCATATCTACACATCTTTTAAATACCTCCAGGGGTGGGAACTCAACCACTTCCCTGGGCAGCCTGTTCCAATGCTTGACAACCCTTTCGGTGAAGAAATTTTTCCTAATATCCAATCTAAAACTCCCCTGGCACAACTTGAGGCTATTTCCTCTTGTCCTATTACTTGTTCCTTGGGAAAAGACACTTACCCACCTTGCCACAGCCTCCTTCCAGGTAGTTGTAAGGAGCGATAAGNCCCCAGGTCCTTTTCTGCCACTCTTCCCCAAGCCTTTAGTGTTGCATGCTGTTGTGACCCATGTGCAGGACCCAGCACTTTGCCTAGTTAAACCTCATACAATTGGCCTCAGCCCATTGATCCAGCCTGTCCAGATCCCTCTGTAGAGCCTTTCTAGCTTCAAGCAGATTGACACTCCCACCCAACTTGGCGTCATCTGCAAACTTACCAAGGGTACACTCAATCCCCTCATCCAGATCATTGATAAAGACATTAAACAGAACTGGATGCAATACTGAGCCCTGGGGAACACCGCTTGTGACAGGCCGCCAACTGGATTGAACAGATTGCTCCCAGCCCCAGCCAGGTCTCATCAGCCACTGTCGTGTGAGCAGTGGGCTGCCGGTGGCTCTCTCAGCTCTCCCTGAGGCTCCACTGGTTCAGGAAACCCCGCTATGCACCCTGCTAGAGCACTCTGCTGTGGATCCTGCTGACACCAGAGCTGCTCTCCTTGGTGACAATCACTCCAGACAGTGACACCAGCAGAACTGGCAGACAAATTTTGCCTGAAGATCTCAACACACAAGCCCATTGTAATGTTGGGATTTTTTTAGTGTAATGTCAATGAAAGGAGGACAGAAAGTGTGCTTTGTGCAACAGAAAGAGTAGGTTCCAAATGACAGAGCTTGTGGACTCAGCCGATCTGGACCGAGGTAGTTTTGCATGGTCCTGTGCAGCCCAGTGGGCTTGCCAGTCTCTTTAGATTCTGTGCTTTAGATAACAGGGATGATTTGCCACAGTTATATTTGGCAACAGGTTAATCTCCAGAGATTTAGAAACAATTGCTTTTTAGGTAGCACTTTTATTAGCTTGCTTACCCCCTTAAGCAGGTTTGAAGGTAGCTAATTGGCCTGGATTCTTCTTTAGAATCCAGGCCAATTTTAGAATTTAGCTAACCAAGAACTTCAGAGTTCTCTACTCTTCCTGTGGGTTTTCATAACTAAAAAGCCCAGGTTATGCCCTCACATGTACTGGGATCTCAGTTCTGCTGAGTGCAAGTTCAGCTCTGCTTTCTTTTGCAAGTAGCTCCTCAAAAGCTGGACACAGTGAAGAAATATCCCCATCCTCTTCTTAAAACAAGAAATCTGAGTAGGTTATTAAAATAAGTGACTATTTGAGTCAAAGCAGCTGATGCCAGGAGAAGAGCCTCTTAGACCAGAAGAGGTAGAGAAGGGGCAAATGAACAAACGTGGATAAACTAATTGAAGAATATGGGCTGGCCCACTCTATTTTCCCTGCCACCAATTCTCTATAAGATGTATGTCATGTTCCCAGGAACCTGGGCTCAGGAGTTTGTGGGAAGGTTCCAACCAGGAAAAAAAAAATACAGCAAAGAGAAACATGTACTTCTGGGCTATTTTGCTGTCTTACTCTCTTCTTGGAACATACTCTGAATTGTTGTTCCACTTATGGTAGCAGCACTGGTTGTCACCAGTTGCTCAGTTCACAATCCTTTGGCTTGCTGTCCCCTCAGGCATGCTTCAGTCACAGACTGGCACCATCCTGGGCAAACTGAGGGCTGAGTTTGATTTCTAACATCATGATTTATTCATTGTAGTATTGGGCAGTGCTACAATCTGACAAGCCTGAAGTTTGCACCTTGTAGTGCCTTTTGAAGGCAGGTTTACAGGTTTCTATGCTCCCTCAGCTCAGCAGCCCCATTCACTGGATTATACACTCGGACAGGCTAGCTGATGTGAATCATCAGCCAGTTTGGTGCTTTGCCTCTTGTTTCCTAAATCACAGTGTTTGCTGCTATGACAAATTCTGATACAGTGTCTTCTCACAGACCAAACATGATGCTGTCCTAGCAACTTCCTCAGTGCAATTTCCTGATATGCGTGTAAATTTGGTAAGGAAGGACTAGTGGGACTGCAGGCAGCAGGTGGTGATTCCCTCCAGGAAATTGAAGGACTGGTCTTGGCAAGGGAAGACAAGGACAGCAGATGTGCTGTGATGCTGAGGAAAGCTATGGCAGGAAGAATAGCATTTGTCCGAGGTGCCCATAGCATCTGTCCCAACCAGGGTATATTGGATTATAGCTAGGGAGGGAAAGGAAGTACAGTTGAGGTCATTCATGTCATCAGATTTTGTGTACGGGAGGTATAAAGTAGGGTTAATAGGACCCTTAAGCGCTGTACCACGGCTACCATTTCAGCACAGTTCTACATTCAAAAACTGGAAATTAAGACCTGTCTCTGTATTATACCCGGGGTCAGTGCTGACGTATTTGTTCTCTTTTAATTAGTCATGGCCAGCTCCAGGTTGAGTCAGGGGACACTGGAAGTGGGAATCTCAGAGTGAGCATTTAAATCCTGTCTTACTGCATGGGATGAAGAGAAGGGTATCTCTGACTCTCTGAGCTCCAACACTGCATGGACTCTCCTAAGCATTAATTCCCAGTACAGCATTTGCTACAAAGGAATATGCAGACCATTAACTCTCAGAGACAGAAGGGCAACCTGGAAGTGACAGCAGAACATATCTGTACATTTATTTTTGGTTACAGAAAAGGTGGGCCAGGCAGGGCATGGATATGCCGCGCTTTGCCATTCCCACTATGCTGGCGGGAGGTTACCCTCACCACACTGTCTCCAGCACAGTCAGGCACAGTTCCACTCTCACATCTGTACTGGTACAGGGCTCCAGAGGCCCCTCTCAGTCCAGACATGCCATGTAGCTATCCCATCTCACCTTGCCTGCAGTAAGTGTATCAGCAGGCCATCAAGGGGAGCAGCCTTTTCAGTTGGCATAGCAGATGTTGAAAAGACCATTTTACTACATTATCCCATTCATTATAAGGTCATCCCCAATACTGATGTCATATGTGGGGGCTTCACCCTGCTCTGGTGGAGGGGAAAGGACAGGGGAGCACATAAAAGAAATTCTCTGTGAATCTCTGTTAGGTCTGGCAGAGAGGGGACCAAGTGGAAATTGCCCTCTGTGCCTTTATTTTGCACAGGGATAAATTTCAAAAAGAAAAATTAAGCACTACATTGATTTTCAAGGATAATTAGAATATGGCTTTAGTAAATGTCCTCAAATAAACAGCTAGAATAGTGGTTTTGCTCCAATTAGCTGAAGAAGATCATGAACTATTGCAGTTATCTGAAATGAACCAGCAAAGATTTCTTCAAGTTTTTGAATAAATATGCTTTGGCAGTGTTTGTGTCCATTTTAGGTTTGCTTCCTATGAATATTTGGCAGAAAGATTTCCTGGAAAGAATGATCTTCAAAACAGTCAATATTTTAAGTATTTGCTGATAGTAGATTTGGAGTCCCTGAAATTTGCACCAAACACTTCATTCTCAGAGACATAATTATTCAGTAGAGGCACAGAAATACCATGTGACTAACACATTAAATCCAAGCCAGTTTGATTTTGGTTTTTATTTTTGAAAACCTACAAAAAGCTGCTCACAAACAACCTACAGTTTATTGAAATTATGCTCAGAGTAAGTTAAAATGAAGAATAAGGTAGGTAACATCGCAGACTCTTCAAGGAGATTCACAAACAGGAAAGAAATGGACTAAATGCCCCAGTAAACTAATTCAATTTTTATTGCTGGAAACATAGTCATTCATGTCCCAATATGGTAGGTCTTTCAAAATTACTCTTCCTAGTGTTTACCAGAGAGGTTTTCACTTAAACAAAGTGATGGTATAAATGAATGCAGGAAAAATGTCATTACCTCTATCTCGTAACTGACTGCTAATCCTGCAACAATATTTCCTTCTGCATACTGTTGATCATATTAGCCTCTTCGCCCTCCCTCCCTGCCCCCTTTCTCTTTCTAAAATTTTTACTGATTTTCTTGTTCTTCCATTCTTGCCTGTCAAAGCAAGCCTATAGGAATCTCTCTGATCCTTTTATTTCTGTTTCTTATTTTACAACTCTTCTTGTCGAGTTGGGCAGCCTTGACAACTGGAGAAAAGTAACTTCAAGTTAAGGCTGACTACTGAAGAGAGGCCTCTGTACATAATACCGCAACAGGCCATTTGTCCCATAGAGGATCTTTGGGACCCTCTACAATGTGGTCTCTGACACAGTATGCAGGACAAACAAGACGCATGAGAAATAGGATTTTGAAAAGCAGGCAACTTGCATCCAAGCAAAGTAATTGAAGCTGCCAATTTCAATAAATATATAAAGATTTGAAAACAATATTAACTATATATTTGCACACCCACATTCCATAAATGTAGACACCCACAGACTTTATCATATATATTGCATGCTACTTTTCTGGAAAATAGCCAGGAATTTAAAATAATAAGTGAGTTGATAGTTTATTTTAAGCTATACACATGCATATAGGGGGCTGGCTATTGAATCACTGCTCTTATCCAGCCACTCTGTAAATGCGCTGATTAGCTGTGTACAATGCAGACAGAGACAGCACTATCAATTTGAAGCAGCCGCCTACCTCGTGGCAAAAATTGTGGCAGTGAGCTAATACAACTTTGGAAGGGATAGCACAAGTTTGATGGAGTGACCTCTGTTCTGAAAACGATTCTGACTGTTGAAGCTATTTGTGCTTTTCTGCATGTTAAAAGAAGGACAAAAACTTTAAACAATACGCCAAGTCCAATTCCTGTTTGACTTCCTCTCTAAAAAAAGAAAACCACTCCTCTTTGTTTTCAGTTGCACACGGTATTGCACATTTTGTTGTGAATTTACCCTTTATCCATATTCCTATGATCATTTTGGTGTGATTTGAACTGGGGGTGGAGGGGTTAGAGAAATAACCCAAAAAGAAAACTTTAGGTAAGTTAGTCAACATTGTGCTGTCCCACAGAAGTCAATTCTGTACCCCTTCTGCACAGGAAGAGGCCTTGAAGGGCCAAAAAGGAGAAGTTTCTCCTGCTTTTCTTTTCCTTTCCAAAGTAGCTTCTTGTCTTGCTTGGGTTTGGCCACAAAATTAACTTATTCAGAGCCTGGCCTCCTGCCATATTGCAGGTAGGAGGAAGAGCTCAAATACTTCCTAATTGTCCCCAATTTAGCTCTGGTTCTCTTATTGGAAGGCTTTTATTTCCATAGCTAATGTTACGGTTGGCTCAGTTCTGCCCTGCATGCTAGTCCAAGGCTTCCACAGTCCACTGGGCGTATCAAGCTTGATCCTGTGCCATTGAAGTCAATAGGAGTTTTGCCATCAAACAAGATAGAAGCAGGAGGCAATCCATAATTAGTAAACTCTGATCACTGGATGCAACTTGCTCTGTAATAGCCACTGAATTATTATTCTCTGCTAATCTGTATCTGACTGCATGCTCTTGGCCAGTGCATTCCTGAGCACTGCCCCCTTCCCAGAGAGGTTAATCAAATGACAATTGCTGCTCTTTTATGTCAGAAAGAGGGGATGGGTTGAATCAAACCCACAAAATATAAGCTAAATAAAAGGCCAAAAGAGCCAAAACCATGGATGGCTAATGTTGGGTCTCTGCCACAGAGTCAGCAGCACCAGGGCTATCCACAAGCCTGCGTTTATCATGAGCAGCAGCAGCTCAAAACTCCTTCAGCACCCCTGCTACTGCAGCACTGTCTGATCACCTCCTGCCTGCATCGTGTCTGATTAACAGCCAGCTGCCTCAGCCCCGTGCTTGGGAAAGACTGTCCAAAAATTCATTTAAACCAAATGGGCGCTCATTACTCTCAGAGTCCTCTCTTGGTGCCGCGCAGTGTGATGCTGGGACTACATATTATTTGGTTTTAATCAACATTGCCGATATTTGAGAGAGAAGGAGAGAGAGCAAGGTTTCCACTGCAGCCTTTAATGTGGCTCTAGCGAGATGCTGTTATATATTGGGCTGTGTCTCGGTATAGGGGCTTATTTGACAGGTCCTGTCATCATCTACCTCCAAGATTATCATTCATGCTGCTGGAAAGACAACTTTATAGGACTAAATATTGGCATGTGTCTGTGTGGCCCGCACAGGTAAAGACTCTCCCCAGGCCTCATTGGTGTGTCTGAGTCACTGTGCGTGGGTGTAACAACTGCACTGGTTATTATTAATCTCTCTGAAACCTCTTTACAGTGATTAAGGGAGTACTGTATGAAAGCAGTCTGCTTTGTGGGTTCTCGCCAAGGAAGACCCACTAAGCAGATTTTGTTGGATCCTTCAGCCAAACTGCTCTTTTCTTGGCAACTGAAATGCGCATCAACATAGATGCAATGTCAATTTCCCGTGCTTTTTTAATGTACTTTATTCATGTTTTTTGGACGCTACACAAACCACTAAAATCAAAGTACAGTACTTAACATAGACAGTCACTTTTCCGATGTGCCAGTATATATAAATAAACCTAAGCAGGAGACAAGAGGTCACATTTAAAAGATAGAAAGAAGGGAAAAACATGTGTGTTCTCGTCTCCAATCCCCTTTGCTTGAAGAAGGGACTTAGCAAGGGACTTTGGTATGAGACAAGTGACGGGTATATGTCGGCAGGTACTGGAACCCCCCAAACCATGACCAGAACAGCTCAGCAAATTGCCAGGGATCTGCTCAGCTTTTCCACCAAGCTGACTGCTAAGGGCTGGGCATTTTGGGAACAGAAGAGCTGAGCTCTTGCTGAGTTAGCCATGAAGATGAGATCATGTGGCAATGGCCTGCAGCTGCATGGGAGGTCAGGTAACCCCAGCTTTGGGTGAAAATAATGATCACAGAGAAGGTTTCAGCTTCTGTACGTCACTAAACAGGGCTGGTAGCCAGCTTCCATGGCTGAGTGAGGGGGAGGGGGACTTGTATTCTCTAGAGAAAGACTCCAGTATGTTTCATCTGTCCCCAAATATTATATTTTTTTTGAGCTATGGTATCTTTCACTTCTGTTTACTCCTGTATATGTATTTAAAAAAAAAAAAAAAAAAAAAGCCCCCTCTTTTTCCNNNAAAAAAAAAAAAAAGTCCCCTTCATTCTCTCTCCCCATGCCCATTTCTGGCAGTTGATCAAAGCCTGGATTTACTATTCTACTACGTGCCTCGTGACATCTTGTCCTCATACACCTGAAAGTGACTGTCTCTAAAACAACTTTATGAGGCTAAGTAAAGCAGAGTGAAATAGCAGCAAAATGAAGTTTTTCCAGCTTAGTCTGTCCCAGGAGGGCTAGGCTGGGGAAAAATAAGACACTGTGAAGGAAGCAGAAAATAAGAATAAAAAAGAAATCAGTCAGTCTCAGGAAGGGAGAAAAAAAAAAAAGAATTTAACTTAAGGCAGAGTGTCAAATAGATATTTGGAGTTCAGAGTGCTACACCAGCCTGACTATACTCAACTTTGACCACCTACAGCTATTTTTATATCACCAGCTTTGTGTTATTAAGTAATTAATGTTACGGTGATGTGTCATTTTCTCCTGCATCACTGCACTCACTACACATAATATGGTCATCATTTCAGCTTCTATTGCAATAAAGTACTTAACAGGAGACACTTCCTTTCTGACTTGATCTATTCTGTGTACATATGTTGTGTTTAGGGGTATTTTTTTTTTGCCATTTCCAGAGAGCAAGAGGTCCAATATGCCCAGGAGGCCTCTGAAACTCATTTCTTCCATCAAGTCCAGCAAGCTGACCCTTAAGAAAACAGAAAAGAACAGACACACAGGGCACTGTTTGCTAGCTTAATTTTGTATCCCATGCAAAACATGTCACATTCTTCTGCCTTCGCATGCATAAACATAAAATGACACTGACTAAATGAGGTTATTTACACACAGAGGGGTAAATACCTGGTTGTATAAATCTGTGCATTCCTGTGTGATTTTCAGAGGGCTACGTAGTCAGAGTATCACCCTGCTTCTACAGCAGGCAGAGGAACTATCCTTGCTTTACCACATTTGAGATGGTGCCAGTTATCCCATTCTAGTTTCATCTGTCCTGTTAATCTGCATCAAGAGGCTTCCTAATCATGACCTTGCCCCTCTCTAGTGCCCAGAGAGTGATGTACAGTCATAGCTGCAGCTCTGGTCCTTGCAATAGGAAACAAGACAATGGTGGGCAAATGTCCTTTCTTCCCCTTAGGACCGCCACAAGGGCTGGAAAGAGTAAGGACTTTTACTGGGTCTTTGAACTGATTATATTTAGATGAAAGGCAATTTATAAACTTCAAATACTATTAAAGAAATTGGATGATGAAGACTTGGCTGAAAGGAAAAAAAAAAATGCAAGTATATATAAGAATGAAATCATAAAACCCAACAATACCAGTCCTTGCTCAGTTGGCCTGTGTTAATGGTGGCGGAGGAGGGGAAGTGTTGATGACCCCTTGACCTCCCCAGTAAATCCACATTTGAAAGGGAGGGGATTAAAATGTCTTAAAAATCATGTGCTGGAAACTGAGAGAGCTTAACATTTTCCTTATGCTGATGTCAGACGACTTTCCCAGCCCCTACAATGGTTATACTTACTCCAGCAGGTCAAAAAAGAAGCACGGGAGTGCTGGTATGTTAAGGTAAAATTGGTTGTAAAAAATTTTAGGTGTCTTGACTTGGCGTGGCTTCGCCTTGCTGTCTTTGTCCATGGACTGCTATGACACATCTGAACTTCCTCCACAGATTATCATCATCCTCTTCTCCATTTTGACCACTTCTCCATTTTGTGAGTGTGGGAGTATACAAACATATAAGCATCCCAGTGGAGGAAGCCCCTTTCAGCTTCACAGACCAGTTGTGCTGGGCTCAGTCAGCTGTTCCTCCTGCAAATGGAGTAAGAGTTCATCCAAATTCCTGGCTTGTTTAGCAGCATGAAAAAAAATTAAAAAGGGAAAATACAACCATAGCTGTAACCCACCTGGTGAAAGTGGAGAAATATAAAACTCTACCAAGCAGTTAAAAAAAAAAAAATTAAAACTCAGTGTGGTAAAAGGAGAAGAGATAATAATCAGTATGCTACAATGAGATGTGTTAACAATTACAGGGAAATATTTAATAAGATCCAACAAAAATAAAATCTAAAAGAGAAATTCAAATTATCTAAACACAGACTCTCCCAGAAAGAAAATCTTTCCTATGTGACACTGATAAAACCTTGTCTGATATTACAATAAATATGAAAAGGAGATAGTATTACCGAAAACCATCAGCAATCTGCCTCTGTTCAGTAATGCAGTTATAAGTTCTGTGACTAACATGAATAAGTGTAGAATTTTACAGCCACCCTGTCTGCACAAGACACAACTGCAGTGAAATTGCCTTCTTACTCCAGAGAGATACAAAATTTAACTTGTAGCCATCAGAGAGCTGCCTGCAGAGCCACATTTGTACTCAGGGAAAAAATAAAAAAACAAACCAGGACCACATTTTTGGTTCAACATCCTTTAAATTCTTTTGAAATTATATCCACAGGAGCTTGGAAATGTCATTTATTGCTTTATGTTACTTAATGCATGTAAATATATATATTATTATTATATAATTACAAATGAGTGGTAATTTTGTCTGATTTCTTGAGGAACCCCTTCAGTGCCGTCCACTGAGCCTGAAACCAGCAGCTGCTTCCTCCCCATATTGGAGGTAGATTCAAATCTCAGTTGTCCTAAACATATTTCCAAGATAGTATCAAGTACTCCAAATCCTTATGAGGAATTCATAGCACCTGTTGGTCCCTTCTGCTGTACACGATGTATACACCAGCTTGTGAGCTGTTATTGCTCACTAGCTGGTACTTACTTAGAGGCAGTTTTGCCATCCATAGTCACCTCAAATAGCATCTCACTGTGTGAATAGTCTCCCTGCAGCAAAGCAACCACCTGTAGGCTCTGGAGTGGTGTTTGCAGAAACCCAGCACAATTTTACCCTGGTGGGGAGCCTGAGTGCTCAGCCACTATGGGTGATAACCAGCACATGCAGAGGAGCATACTTTTTGCTCAGTCTGGTTACAGACTCTGAACCAGGAAAGTCTGTAGGCTGAGGCTGCATGAGGCTGCATTGTGAAAAAGGACTATGCAGTGTGCCAACAGCTTTAGGAGACAAAAAAAAAAAAAAAAAGAATGGGTTCTATTTTATGCTGCTAACTTTTGAGTATGCTTTAAAAGCTGTTTTGCTAAATTAGTCTCACTTCCTATTTCTACTCGGGTCAAAAATATTGTCAATATAAGGGTAATCTTCCAAACAGAAAAGTTATTTATCCTTCTGATACTTTCCATCTATAAGGTGTTTGTATTTCTGAACAAGGCACTGTAATATACAACATGCCAGATACAGTACATATATCTCAATAAGGCTGCAGGACAACAGGCTTCTGAATTCTTCAAAGCAGCCTAGAGCTCATTTTTAGGATGCTAAATATTTTTTCCTGTTTGGAAACTCTGTAAGTTTTGCTGTATGTGCAAGGGAGATGGGGGACTGAAAACAGTTTAATTAGCCACATTTTTGACAAATAACATTTGTTAACCATGGAGGCAGGGAAAGAACCCAACACCCTAAAAACTAGCGCTATTGTAAATTGTATATATAGCAAAAATGAAAAAGTAATTGTCTCTCTCTCTCTGACAACCATCCATCTTCAAAATTAGTCATCCTCAGAAAGTCACACAGGAGTGGTTTATCTGAAAATCTTTTGAAAAGCCTTTCTACTGTCCTCCCACATGAAAAGACTTGGCCCACTCTGCTCTGCAAGTGCATCGCAGAGCAGCCTGAACTTGTGAGGAAGCTGGTGAGTATTACTTTAGTTTCTTTGTGTACTAACATCATTGGTTAGTGATATTCTTCACTTTACCTAGGGACACATACATCTCACCTCCACAAGAAAACAGATTACAGCAGGGCCTTACACATAATTTAAACAAAACAAGAAACCCTCTTTAACTGAGAAAGATGGAGCCCCATTTGGATGGAGCCCAAATGTCCAAAGGTTTGAGAAGTGGCTCCTACAGACTGTAGGAAGCTGGAAAGAGTGTCTTAGGGCCAGCCACAGCCATCACTGAAAGAAGGACAGTGACAGTCCTGGAGCACTGGGCTGTGTGTAGTCCAAAGGGCACCAGCTCCATTGCCTCCCTGCTGCTTCATGAGGAGTGGGCAAGAGCACCCCCTGTGTACAGCAAAACATGATGGATCTGATATTTTGACTGCTGTGAGGACACACAAAGCCTGAAGAGCCTCTTTGTGCCCAGTACCCTGTTCTACTACAGTGCCCAGCTTCAGCTCCCTTCCACCTTGCGCTCTTCCAAAGCACAGTAGCTATAAAAAAATGTGGAGTACCCTGCAGGAGGTAAACACTTATCACTGCTGCTAGTCTGGGTTGTGAAAGCAGGCAGGAGTCTTTGCTTTCAACCTGAGGGAGATGCAGCTCTGCCACGGAAAAGAATTACAGGAAGACCCTTACAGCTACAAAATTGTTAAAACTCCACAGGACTTCCAGCTGTTCTTTTTTTTGGTTTTTTTTTTTTTTTTTTTTTGAGGTTTGAATTTCCAGTTTTGTTCTCAGACCATCACTATAATCCTATGTAATGGTATCTGTTCATGTCTCTTGGTCTCTTGCTGTGTCTTTCATTTGCAGCTGTATGGTGTACACAGCAATTAGCTGCTGATGTACTTTCATCTTGTCTCTAGTCTTTAGTACACTTTATTGTACTTCACATTCTCCATATGCCATAGAAAGTGGGTCAAAGTCCTAATCTCCTTATACAAAAAATAACTTCAAGCTGCAAAGCCTGACACCGTTATTAAAATGCTTGATGGAATTTCTGTGCACTTGCAGTTTCGTGTGAATATGTGCACATGTGTGCGCATTTGAGTGTGCATGTGTGTGTGTATATGCCTGTGGAAGGAGGAGAGAGGAAAAATTTTTTTTTTTAATCCATCTGAGCAATTTAGGAGAGCATATTCATTAGTGCATTTAGCAAATATACTAAAATGGATTGAAGAAATAAATTCGGTGTGTATCTGCAAATTTCAAAGAGTTACCTTTTTCTGAAGGCAACTTTTCATAATAAGCACACATATTCTTCCACAGCAATGTAAGCAAACATCAGCAGAGTCCCAGCCTTGCATTTATTTTTGTGATATGTTTTTGTGCCTTGTAAACAACTATTTATTGCCATGTTTATAAGAAGAATGTGCGAACAGGGAACCATGACTGATTAAAAATTTCAAATATTAGGAAAAAGTAAGGCTAGCATCTTAATAACGAAGCATATGGTCAACAGGATGATTTTCATGAACAAGGTTTTAGAGCAAAATATAATATTGAAACAGACATGCTCAGTTATTTGGATAACTCCTGATCCCACCAAAGTAGCAAAACCAATTTCTTAATGTGTCATGTGAAAGAAAAAAATATTTTAGTACAGCTTCCTTGTATTGAGACCAGAAATATTTTTTTTAAAAAGGGTCTCAGTAAAAACATTGCTTTTTGGCAAAATTAAAACCTCCTACTTATAACACAAACTGAAAATATATATAGTTTTGCTGGAACCCTAGCTTTTTTGTGCGTGTGATAGAAATAAATGTAATCAAAGTGAGGCAATTTTAGTAAAAAAGGAATGAAAAAGACATTTTACATGAAGCTCCTTTCCATTGTCTCCCTGGACAATAATTTCACAGTACCTCTACTTTCTGACAATGGATGGCTGGAACTTCTCTTGAGGAGCTTCAGCGTCTGGAAAGGCTGAGGTTCAAGTGTTGTCTTTGTTGCAACGAACCGTCTACTTTATGACCTACACATGTTACTAACAAGTCAGGAAGAAGATGAGGCCATGGAGGTGACTCCCTGGGTTCCTTATGAATGTGGCGAACTGAGGTGCCACAGCCAGAGGAACTGCTCCCTGACAGCCTTTGGGAGAGCAGCTCATCATGTTCACAGTTTGATAGGCATTTCTGTGCCATTCTCACCTTCCCATGTAGATGCCACACAAGCATTACTGGATTAAGTTTCACAACATCACTGCAGAAGGAAAAGGACTGTGCCACCTTTGCATTATAAAGGGCAAACAAAACACAGGAGGGGCTGCAGGTACAACTTATTTTGCTGAAGGCAGCTACCTGTAATATACATGCCCTCTATAAACATGGCCACCCTGAGGTGGACAGAAAGAAACTGTTCTCTCTGGGAGATATTTATCTCATCCTAAGATAGGAATAAAGTAAGTCTGATGCACTGCACTCCTGACATGTCCATTTCTCTTCATTTCTAGCGTCTGGAAGGAAACAGAAGTAACCATCTCAGATGTACAGTTTAGCCATCTGTGGGGAGGTGACATCATTTACACCCTATATGCCACACTCTTACAGAAAGTTTGCACCCCAGGTGAGGCTCGTATCCAGGTCTCCCGAGTCCCAGACGCAAGCTAATGAAAAACCAATCTTCATCCAGTACTGCCTGGCACAGGCATGAATGGGCCTCTGTGGGTGTAGTATGGCATGTTAGGAAAAGGAAGGACAATGATGGGAAGAGGGGAAAAGGGAGGATGCTCCCTTTTAGGGAGGACTTCCCTCAGAGGCTCTTGGAAGCCTTCACCCAGGGGAAATGGATGTCTCCTTTTTCAGCCTCACACACAGAAGTATTCAATGTGTGCAACCTGGAAGCCAGGGTGAGTTTCCAATAACGTTTTCTATAAAGGAAGAGGAGAGCCTTGAAAGCCTCCTGGCTGTTATCACAGAAGCCTTGTTTCAAAAACAGAAAGCCAAAGAAAATCAGGGAGCTAACATTTAAAGGCCTTTGGGCCTCTCTCCTGTCTCTGCAGCCCTTTTAACAAAATGGGTGGAGAGAGTTTGTGGCAGGGACTTTGCGGCAGGGAGTTTGCGCTGGGCATAGCCCTGCTACCCCTAGCAGCACGGCCAGGCAGGTGGAATGTGCCTGGGCTGGTCCACCAATGTGAAAAACCAGGCACAAGCTGGCACTGTTCTTGGCAGATAATCCATGTACCCAAAGTCCTTCCTCACCTCTAAATGGGTCTCCTGGGACTCAGCTGAGCTGTTAGCAGGAGATCGCAGTGCTGCTCCCTCCACCAGCAGCGTCCAATACCAGTGGTCCCCAGGTGCCCTCAGGAGCATGAACGTTACCGTAAGCACTGAGAGGAGGGACTGAGTTTTAGGAGTTGGATGTTTTATTATTTTGTGTCTGTAAGAAAGGCTGTTTGTCATAGTCAAGAAGGCAACCACAAGAGGTTGCTTAGTTATGTGTCAGTATCACAAGTCAGGGTTAAACCACAACAACAAGCTACAGGCACAAAAATGTAACCCCCAGCTCTGCCTTTGTCACTAGCCCCCATCTTTCTTCCTTCTGATTTTTTTTTTTATTTAGATCACCATTAATTTTCTCTTTTCAGTCACTTTATCTTGTTTCCCACTCTTTTTCTTCCTGTCTTCCCTGTTGCCAGAAGAACGTACAATTTTGCAGATGGAGAAAACAAATTTTCAATTGCAGACAACAGCAGGAAAATCCTGCGTGGGCTCATCTTTCCCCTTCCCATCCAAGCAGAGCTGACAGGAAGAATGAATCATCCCACACCTCTGCATGGCTGTGTCAAACCTACCTGGATTTGAGGCCTGGTACAGAGTTCATTTCTTATTCTCCTGATATTCCCTCAGCAAGTCAATGGGCAAAGCGGCAGAAGGCAGACCAGCTTGGTCCTCATCTCACAGCCAGAGCAATAGGCCATACCTCAGGATAGACCAGCCTTGCTCTGTCTGGGGTCCCAGTAACGTTCATTGCCCCTACTTGGGAGCACCAGGGGCCACCGCTGAACCTTAGGCCCCTCCAGGCACTCTAATCCCTTCTGTTTTTGCAGGATTATCCTGCCATCATATCTGTCTGCCCTGTTTTTTCTTCTCTACCCCTTTTTTTTCTCTCCTTATATACCCTTCTAGCAGCCCCTTCCTTATAAAATGCCACACAGGGAGGCAGAGCAGCCTGGCACTGGCCTTTCAATATATTTAAACACTAGCAATTCACTGAGCTGGAAAATTGTAAATCTGCAATTTTATTGAAAAAGGTGGCCACCCTGTTCTTAGGAGCTGTGTTCAGAGACAGTGTGATAATTAATGGACCCTTATGCGACACAGAGACAAAGAATGGCAAATTTTAGTAACACTCATAAGATGACTTTTTATAATTTCTAAGAAGCATACTTTCCATGTCTAGTTTTGCTTATTGTTACAAGAAGAGAAAGACTGTTAAAACCATCCTGTGCAGGCGAAAACATTGTCACACAACCCTTTTTTTTCTGAATTAACATGGAGGAGCACAGCAACTGGCACTGAGGGATTAGTAATGTCTGCTAAGTGTGTATGCGATGCCTACCCTGCACCATGTCTAGACACCTTCCTAGCTTTTCATGTAACAGCATTTCAAACCAAAACAGAGACAGACCAGAGCTGTCAGCACAGCTCATTTTAGTTATAAAGTGCACCCTTACTTGATGTGCTGCTGGGAAATTTAAGCAAGACACACAACCCAAGTAAAAAAGCTTTCAAGTGGGCAATATAAAAGGGGAGGCAAAAAGCCACCAAAGTGGAAAATAAAGGTGAAAGGTTTCAAAGGTAGGACAGGAGTCTCTCACATAGAGGGGGAGTATAAATGAAATGAAAGAGAGTTTGTCATCATCTTTTTTACGAAATGTGGGTGGACTGATGTAGCTGTATTGAATTATGGATAGTGTTGTGAATTATGTGCACAAAGAGCTACCAGACAGATGACATAACCCTGGTCTGGAGGAGAAAAAGGCCACAGAGCTGTACAACCTGACCACAAAAATACAGAAGAGGTGGTGAGAGAAGAAGCACCAGCTTCTTTAGGGAAACCCTTTTGAATTAAGGACATGGTATGAACTTAGAGTGGAGTACCTCCTCCAGAATAGCTAAATGCACATGTCTCACTTTTTGGAATAAGAATACTTCTGAATTAGCAAAGTCACTTTAGCAGGAACATGTCTTCCGGAATAAGTCGTTAAGCAGCTAAGCCCTGTGAGAAAAGTACTCTGCAGAGAGGATGGGGAATACGGCAGCTGTAGAGCAAGCTCTTGGTTGCTGATGGTCACTTGCCTTTTTTAGATAATTAAGATTTCCTAACCACCAAATGAAATGGTTGGCTGGGGCCTGAGCTTTCAGTGCTCTTGGGAGGAGCTCTGCCAAGTAAAGATAACTGAAATGCCAGGTTACATACAGACTTCTTCCACCCTTTCTGTTCTCCTTATCCTGCCAGCTCTGTCATTCAGTCGCTTTAACACATCCATCATTCAGGAGCTGAGTCATGTGCTTAGTCCTTCATTTACACAGCAAGCCCTGCAAACATCGGGCATAGCTGAAAGAACATGAGCTAGTGATATCTGTCAAGAGTAACTATTAATTCACCCCCATGATATTTAAAAATGAAGTAGAAGAGCATATCAATTTGTTTTCCTACTTGTGTTAAGCTGCATCATTTATGAATATAGCCTGCGTACTAGAAGAACATCTGCTGTGAGCTTGGAAAACAAATTATTATTGCCCATTAACATCTTTACATAAATATTTGGGGAATTTGTATATTATTGTTGTATTTTGTAAAGGATTCTCTCTCCTGTTAGCCCCACAGCATCTTCAGGTTCTTATTTTCTGTGCTCTCAGCAGTTATACACAGTTATAACAAATCAGGCCTGATGAACCACAGGCACTTTCACACTTGTTTCCATAGCTGGGTGCAGCACTTGGTGAGAGGAGCCGTTCAGGCATATGGCCGGTAATAAGCTGAGCTCCAGTGAGTTGGAACTTCCTGCTTCAACAGCTATTTAGCCATTTGTTTTCTCGCTGCAGCTCTTTGATTATTTCCCTCCCTTTGACAGAACGATGAAAGCAGCCACAGGGTTTATGAGCCACCTCCACCAAATGTCACCCATATTACAGTAATCAGGCAGAAAACAGGGGAGATAGGCAGGGATAAGTTGCCTACTGACTCTGGAAGTCCTGAGGATTGAAAGGCACATATTCTGCTGAAAGAGAGAAACTAACGTATGTGCAGTTAAAACTTCCCCAACCAGCTGTGAAAGCTTGTGGTGACCTTTCAGCTGAGGTTGTCCATGCAGCAACTGGCAGTCTTCGTTTTCTCTCTTACACTGAAATTGGGGTAATTTTTTTTTTACATTATATCTCCTCAGTAATTATTACAGTGTTTCATTTAAAGGCACATCAGCTTAAAGGTATTTGAATACTTGATCCAACTTAGTGAAAAATATCACTGAAAAAAAAACAGGCAACATGCCTAGTGCAGTGCCAGAATTGGAAATAAGGCTGAAAATCTTCAAATGAGTGAGCAAACATAAGATTTTGTGCAATGCAAACATCCAAGGAAGAAAAAAGCAAGAAGAAAAAGTTTCATCCCTGGCCTAAAGAATGGCAAGTCATGCCATTTTGGAGGTGAATTCAAGGGGACTTTCAGCACACTAGGCCTTGTTTCCCACCTCTCAAGCCTGTATCTTGAGCACACAAGCTGGTTAAACATTTATTACTACTGAAGATACAGGACAACAGCTAGGTTGCCTTCTGAGCTCTGGGATAGCACAGAGAAAGCTCTATATTTGTCCTAATTGGAACCAACTGCAAAGTTTTACATCAAACTGTTTTGCAACAGAGAGCGGAGCTTTCAGTGGCAGTGAATTTTTCATGAAATGGTTCTGCTTTCCACAGAACATTTCAATTTTTCATTGAAAACCTGAGCAGGCAAACCAAGAAACTAGATGAAATACTTCAATTCTGAAGGGCCATCACAGCACTCCAGAGGTCCCAGGTCCCTCCCATTCCCATTCTTGGCTGGGGACTTTGCCCCTCAGCCAAAATGCATTTCCCGACAACACTCTGGCCAGGCAACAGCACTGATGCACACCTTCTCAACTACAGTAGAGAAGAATACTGTTCATTATGGAAGATGCAATGAAGTCAAGGAGCCACCACTTTATGTTTATTTGGTGGGGCTTGCAATTCTCTACCACATAACTCTGTCATTGTTGAAGGGATAGGGAGGAAAAAAGCATGAGTAAAGAGAAACATGGAAGAGAAATGGGCATGGATCCTTTCAGCCTACTCAACTGCAGCAGCTATTTTGTGTAGGAAATGAAGCGGTGCTGGAGGGCCCTCCAAAAATGAACAGGACAGTCGCTGAAGTATGAAAAACTAATTGAGCAGAAAAAGAGGCCTCTCAGTCTTGCTCAGTGACAGCCATAGGATATGTCAGCCAGCTTTCATATAGAGATCAGCTCAGCACCCAGTCTGAAAGCCAAGGCGCAAGAGAAGTGAATATGTTGGGTGAAGGAGAATTTACACCCAAATAGCACAGAGGACCACAAAAAAGTACAGAGAAGATTCAGGAAAGCAGTCTTTGACATCCTCAAGGCAAAAGTACACATTGACAAGAAAAGTAACTTAAAGTCAATTGGTGACTGTATGTACTTTCCAGAGAGGATTGCTTTTGATTTCTCCAACCAAAGTCTCAGCTGGTGTAACTTAGATAGCTGACTTCAGTAAAATCCATGTCAATTTACCTGTTGAGCTTCTTGCCCTTAGAGAACTGGCGTATTATCTAAGGTAAAAAGCACATGCTTTGGCTATGCTTAAACTTCTGTTCAAGCAGAAAATACCATGAGCTGGAGGTTTCCAAACTGACAATGCTTCCTCCCAGCTATTCAAAAAACAGAGGTAAAAAGTCACTTTCACTCCTGAGATCAAAAAAGACCCTGGCATTTAATTTTGAAAAGAAAAGGGAATCTTCTGAAGCCAGGTGAAGAGTAGGTATGTTAATGTAGGGAAGCTCTTAACCATATCTGCAAAGAGGATCAGAAATAAACATGCAAAAGGGACACAACACATTTCTTGAAGGGAGAAGTTATGAATGATTGGATATGTTTGAAACTCGGTGAGATGACTTTCAGAACTGAAAGATCAAGAGATGCTTGATCAAGGGAATCCAGGAAAGGCAGAAAGAGAAGCAGAGGTGAAGGAATATAAGCCCATAGCAAAAAAATCTTTCTTGCTGTGTTTCAGTCCCTTTTTCTTTCTGGTTAGAGCAATGGTGGGGAGGAAAGGACAGAGATACACCCAGACAGGTGTCTTTTGAAGCTGGGTAACATCCACTGAGCCTCAGAAAATGGTTTGATTTGGGTTCTGTTTGAGGACCAAACTCCAATCAGTTCTCGTCTGAGTGGTCCTCATTTACTCATCCTTCTGTACAAGGAAAAATAATTGGTGAGCTGATCAGATAAGGAAATGCCAAATAAGGTACCCAATTATAGCAGAAAGCTGATTTATGGGAAGAATTAGGTTCTTGATTCTCTGAGTCACATAGAAAAGTGGAGAAAGATAAAGAAAATTATCAGGTCCTGACAAGGAATTTACTGGATTGTTTTGACTGTGCCAAGTGGTTCTGAGGGTGAGTGTTCAGCAGTGCTTCTAGTGCTGCTCCAAAAAAGCCTGGCACATGGTCTCCCCTGAGCTTAACATTGCTGGGCAAGCACGTATGTGGATAACATGGGTGACTTGGTCATTGACAGGAGCTCAGTGATCATACACAGAGTAGCAGTTAGAGATCCACAACTACTCTGGCTTTAGCCAGTTCTGGTGATGCAGAAACTAGCTGTAACAGCAGAGGAGTGCCTAGCATGGCTGGAAGAGCATGCACCATCCCCATGTGCTACTAATATCTTTTACAAGGCTGATGCTGCTGGTTGGTGCTGCCTGCCTGGCTGCCACCTGTTGGCTCTGTCCCGATGTGAGGGCTCGCTGGCTCAGCTGCTGCAGCTGCCTGCAGCTACTGCTGTGCTCATCTTTGATCAGCTAAACTTAAAATACAAGTTGCTATTGAGGCAGGCAGTGACGTTTCTTTCTCCAAGATGTGGATGCTGGCAACTGTTTTAAAATTTCATGCTGAATATTCCTCTGTGCGCATGTGTGTGTATGTGCACTCTGTTATTTGCAATATCCGCTTAGAAGCATTAAAGCAAAATGCCTTTGTCGGTTTTGTCTTTTTCTATTTGACAACTGCTGATGTCATTTTACTTTTGTTTGTGAATCTCAGCCTGCTTGCTGCTGAGTCACAGAAGATGGCAACAGATAATAGATGTAGCCCCTTGTCAACCCAGAAAGCTGTGGACCACTGGAATGACAATCAGAAAGGGAGTCTTTTTTAACCACCAATAGCAGAACAGAAGGATTCTGTTTCCTGTGCAAATTTCCCTGTTGCTCACAAAGCTGTGACTGATGTGAGCTGCATCCTCCAAAATAGAAATGTAAATATCAAGAGTCAGTAGCAGAAACTGCCCTATCTATGGGAATAGGAGCAGAGGAAGAACAGCATTGCCCATACAGGCCCCCTAAAGCAGCTGTCTGATGCTAGAAATTATAAAATGCAAAACAGGAAGCTGAAACACAGAAAGCTGACTGAACTTTTCACATCCGTGTTCTATTTTCCAGAGGATTTATCCCTCATCCACCAGTCCTCAGTCTTTCACTGGCTTCACTGAGGCATGAAATATTCAAAACATTGTCCACATTTTTAAGTTTTAGGAAAGTTCTTGTCCTGGTTTCAGCTGGGGTAGAGTTAATTTTCTTCCTAGTAGTTGACATAGTGCTGTGTTTTGCATTTAGTATGAGAATTGTGTTGATAACACACTGATGGTTTTAGTTATTGCTAAGTAGTGTTTACACTAGTCAAGGGTTTTTTCAGCTTCCTATGCTTTGCCAGGGGCACAAGAAGCTGGGAGGGGGCACAGCCAGGACAGCTGACCCAAACTGGCCACGGGGCTATTCCATACCATATGGCGTCACGCTCGGTATAGAAACTGGGGGGAGTTGGCTGGGGGGCAGCGATCGCTGCTCAGGGACGGGACGGCATCAGTCAGTGGGTGGTGAGCAACTGCATTGTGCATCACTTGTTTTGTATATTCTTTTATCATTACTATTATAATTTTCTCTTTCTCTGCTGTCCTATTAAACTGCCTTTATCTCAACCCATGAGTTTTACTTTTTTTTTGTGATTCTCTCCCCCATCCCACTGGGGAGGGGGAGGGGGAGGGGGAGCGAGTGGCTGTGTGGTGCTTAGTTGCCGGCTGGGGTTAAACTACAACAGTTCTATTATTGCTAAGCCCAGCACATTTCAGATTCACTGGAGGATGGCGGCATTACAGGAGATGACTGTGTATCTACACGGTGCTGGAGTCGCTGCTACTTGATTCTCTGAGACTGGGAGGACAGGTCCACATAGCGTGTGATGATAAAATTCTTAGAAAATTAGCAGACTATAGACTCCACTGGTGCACACCACCATCCTTGCAACCACAGAGTCAGGTGAAGTGATAACTGCAATGGGAACTTTGAGCTAATGAATGAAAAAACCTGAGAGTAGGACCTTACCGCTGTGTCATGGTGGAGATTACATATTTGCCCAGCTAATAGTTCGAGAGATGGAGTGAGACAAGAAGATGTACCTCTTCTTCCATATGAATGAAAGGCTTTCGGGGACCTCTACAATGAGAGAACAATATGACTAATCCATGGACTTGGAGGTATTTATCAGCCTTATTCAAGACAGCGTATAGACCCTCTGATGTTGTTCACCAACACAGTCCAAAATATTTTCATCAACTGTAATGGCTTAAAAACAGTCACCACAAGGTCCTGCCTGTTTTCCTGGGAGAAGTGGTGTTTCTGAAGTACTGTGGGGAACTGCAAGAAGGATCATGGCAAGCCTCTGAAAAAGGCTGGTCACAACAAGGCAACTGCTAGATCAAAGTAGAAGATAAGCCAGGTGAGATCCCTGGAATTAAACTCTCACTACAAACACAAGTCTCTTCATGGGTGTTTTGGCTTGAAAATATTCTTTGTTTCTCATGGCCAGGTTTACTTTTCTATAAAGGATTCACTCAAGCAGGCAGCAAGATAATGCACAGAGACTTCCCTCAGGGCACAAAGAGCAAGGAAGTATCATTTCCAAAACTGTGATTGGCAAATCACAGCAGCTGAAGGTTGCAGTGCTAATGTAGACTCTCCTACATGCACAGCTAGCAATGTAGTGTGTTTGGGAGGCTTCTGCTACCTACTATTCTCAACTTTCTCCTTTCTTCTCTTTTCAAAGTTGCTTCACATACAATACAGTTCTGCTACTTCCAAAGTCCAATTCCCTGAGGAAGCCCAGAAAGTCATTCTGTTGTTCCCCATTTTATTTGCATCCACAGTAATTACTCAGGCATTAATTGAAGGGACTTTGAATATTTATTAAAACTACATCAAAGGTGCAGCTCTGTTTTCCCTTCTTATATGACCAGCAAGGAACCAGAAAAAAAATCCCAGATAATTCCATTCAAATTCAAGTTATTTAGTCCCATAGCTTTCATCTGAGTATTTTTTCTAAGGGGTTATAGGCTGGGTTTTGTTGTTGTTCTTGCCATGGCTAATTTAGTTCTCTGCATGTGTCTCAAGCATTTTGCTAAGGAGCTGCATTGTTTATAATGACATTGTTGGTGAAGTAACATCAGCCCCTCTCTGAGGTCCCACACTGGCTGAGGGGAAGGCTCCCAGACTCACAATCTCCTTGTCAGGCCAAAAGGTATACTATAGCCCATTTATTTCAGAGACAAATGCCAGTAGGATTGAAATCTGCACGTTTGCCTGCTCAACGTGAGCAGCAAAGAGCGGCTGATCCCCTGCCAAGTAGAAAGTTGAAGCGATGAGAACATTAGCCCGCTAAGCCACAGCGCTAGACTTGATTGCAGACTTAATAAGGATAAAACATATTTTATTTGCTGCAAAGTGATAGCTTCAAACAGATATTCAAAATATATGGCTGAAATAATTTCTTCTACTCACACTCTAAAAAAGATGTCATTGCCTCGGTGCTAGTGGAGCATACTATGTTACATACTTACCCTTTTCATGGATTTGACATTAATGCAACAATAAGCACAAGACTGACAGCTTATTTATTTATTTATTTATTTAGGACAGTTCTATTCATTGACTAGAAAATCATTAGCAACAGCTGGCCTTACACTTTCTAACTGTTTATCCTTCCTAAAAATATGTGCACTTTCTAAAAAGAAAGGAATGTTGTTTTGTTGTTGTGTGAGCTATGATTTTCCTTTGTTATGGGTTATGACAGCAAATTTAAATAGAAGACCTTCTGAACTCAAAAGGAAACTAAAATGACAGCAATTGAAAGTTTTTCTGGTTTCAGGTGCATCAGTGACCTCAGTGCAACTTGTCTGGGGCTTGATATTTTGCACACTTAATTCAGTGGTTAAAAACCTTTAGCTTTCATGGCACAGAAACAGAGATTTAGCAGAAACACCACTGTCTGTCTCCATCTTCCACAGCACCTGGTGTTGTGGTATTTTACAAAACACAAGGTGTTTTATTTCCCTCTTACCCCAACCACACATATATAACAGAGGATTTTGGTTGTTCCAGCATGTCCATTGTGTGAGAGCACCATCCTTTTCTCATGAGCATCAGCCTGGGTTGTAAGTGGGATTCATTTCATGTTACTGCAGCTGTGGAAAAAGTAGGGAGGTATCATCCATGTTATTTGGTTTTGCTCCTTTAGGAGGGGAGATGTTTCTGTTTTAAGCTGTCTTCTGAATAGCTGGATTCATTAACCTCTGGAGCCGCCTTTTGTGCTGGTGCCTCACTGTACAGAAGCCTGAGAGATTAGTGTAGACCAGACATCTAACTTTTTGACAGCTGTGACTAGTGGAGATTAATCCCACTGTAGGTAACATCTTCTGTTGTTTTTATTAGCCAGGGCTAGTTCCAAGTCACTTCAGCACACTGTTCTTGCTCACCCTGGATTTTGTCCTGCACCACAGTCACAACCAATTCCTTTACAAGAAACTCAACTCCCAGAACTTCAAAGCTATGTCTTCACCCTCAGAAAATTGCATTTGTGTGTATTTCACTGTTATGCTTTTCTTACCCCTCATTAAAAAAATATGTGTTGTCAGGGTTAATTCTGCATGTGGCACATTCTCTCTGCAGTTCTATATTGCATTTTCATAGTTAGGCTTTGCTGCCTGCACTATCTGAAAAGTATTAAAACCATAAAGTGCTTCAAAACAAGCAGCTGCCAAAACGAAGGCTCTCTTCTAAGTATCCCCCTTGCTGCTGGCAACCATTACTTGCAGTTACAAAGCCGATCATTTAAACCTTGTCTAGCTGTCTCCCACATTTCTAAAGCATCTCCTTCCTGATGGAGCTTTAGCTTTAGCTGTCCTATTCTTTCACTCAGGGTATTTTCTTCACATTACTCCTGTTAACATATCTTGTTGAGAAATTGCTCAGGGCCAAGGCATCTGACAGAGGTCTGCTGTTGTCGGTGCCTGTGTCCTAAATGATCGGCACTGGGTTACAAGAGTTGCATGAGCTTCTGTGACACAGCACAGCCACCAGCAGCCACTGGCAGCCAAGGGCTTCCCCATCTCTGTCTTGTTAGTCATAGTACGCCAAGGACAGAAGCATATATTTTTTGAAGCTGGTGTTACCAAGTAGCAGGTGATATGGTCCCTGAACCAACATTGAGGTTTGCAGTTTCATTCTGGTATATTATGTGCTTCTTAAATATTTTGGTGTGGATGTCACAGTGGGTAACAAGAAGACAAGCTGGATGTTGAGACCAAACTATTTGAAATAGCACCCAGCCCTCTGCACAGGGCTGAGCTGCTCTGTCTGCAGTCCTTGGTCCCCTGTTTATCTGGACAGGGGAACTTACTGCAGGATGTTGTGGCTCCCTCTCCGCTCCCACCCTATCCTATTGTGCTGGGTTTGGTTTTGTTTTTTGTTTTTTTTTT
>VZTL01006692.1:0-34637 GCA_013400535.1 Scopus umbretta | reverse complement strand
TTTTTTTTTTTTAAAAGAGGCAATAGGAGGATAGCAAGTACTCAGGTCTTGTCATGACATTTAGGGTGGGAGGAATCAGACTACAACCCAAGAATGGGGTGTTTGGGTGAAAAGTTATCTGTCCTATGGGGTAGACAACATCATTGTTGGGAGCAAATATACAGACTGTTACTGAGTTAGTCTTGTGACTCTTTATAATACAAAACTTTTGAGTTTCTGATACTTGTTATGTGATGCAAATCCAGAATGATTCTGTTGACCTCAGTTCTGGGGGTCACTGTGAGATGCTGATTTTAAATACAGTTGTAGCTTTTTTACAGCTTAGGAATAAATCTTATGCTAGCAGAACCAATGGGTTTACACAGTGTATATTGTTTTGGTTTTGCACTGCCAAAGGATGATGTACAGCAAACCTTAACTGTTATTCTAAATAGGTTGCAGTACATTTGATGTATAAATCCAGTCCTCCATTTACACCACAGCATATATCATTGCTGAAATCATCCTCATGTGTGTAGATATTTGTATTTATAAATACATATGCACTCAAACTATATATACATGTATATTTACATACACAAATAAAACCTCTCTTTTGTACATACAAGTGTATATAAATATATACACACAAGCATATATATGTAAATCTGTGAGCTCTTGTGACCTACGATAAAGAATTAAAAGCTGGATAGAGGATAGATACAATTTTTTTTTTTCTTTTTTTTCTGGAATGGGTTACACATCCTGTGAATGGAGCTAAAGTAAAGCATAATTTGCAGCACAGAAAGGAAATGTTTTTGATGTTTATGAATCACTACTGTCAAATTTGTACAAGTAAAATGCAGTACACTGTATATATACACAGCAGCCCCCTTCATGTTTAAAACATTCTAGAGAGCTTAACAAGTGATAACCTAAGATAAAGCTACTCTTGGGTCAAAGAATGAATTAAACAAGTGTCGCCTTTAGTCTTGACATGAAAGCATTTACAGAGCCAATGTTCTAAATCTCTGCTGGCAGAATATTCAGAGGTGGAAAATGAAAGAGCACTTAAGATGCACAGGCTCTTTCAGCTATAGATTTATAATGATATTCCTGTAGAGCATTTGTAGAACACAAAACCTGACTTGGGCAGTAAGGAAGTGATACCACAGCTGGATATGTAGGGCTTGAAGATTAGATGAGCACCTGGAATACCTTTAAGAGCTAATGAAAACCTGAAAATAGATCACCTTCTGGGGGACCGACAGTAATAGCAGCTGATTTGGTGACCCTTCCCTCCCGCTCACTGCTTTCTTGAATTCATACAACTCCTAGATTTTTCTTGCTTACATTTTGCAGGTACACTTCATGATTATGCAAATCCCAGGCTGAAAGCTCCTAAATGGGTACCACTGGCATGATGGCTACAGGCATCGTTTGTCCAAGAAACTACTTCCCTTCTGTCCTGAGTGAATCAGCATGAAGCAGGGGAGACAAGAATTTGCCCTCAGTGGCCAGTCACTGAATTTGGCTGAGAAGTTTGTTGTGTTGCTTTCATGATGTGGACATCTGTCAGCCAAAGATTGAGAGAATTAGTAAGATCTGGGTGGATGCTCCTTCTCATACATCACCAAAAAGCTGACAGACAGTTACGACTTGCAATTGTTCCTCAGCTGATCCCAACTCAATCCAGCTCTCTGGTATGGACCATAATCCATCATATTCTTGGTCTATTACATTGTGTTGGAGTGAACCATTTGTCCCTTCTTGAACCCCAAAGTGTACTTTTAAATAAATTGCATTGACTTTTTAAAACCTCTGGTTCATTTTAAAAAAAGCCTCCAGGAAAACCAAGGGGCTAACAACAAAGATAGAACTCTGAGTATGTTTATAGAGTTTATAAAACTTCTGAGTATATAGAAGTGGCCAAGACTCAGGTCCCAGACAGAAGCCTTTTACCATTATAACTTTTTCATGTAGAGTTCAGTAGGCAGAGCTGAAGACTAAGTTGTCCTTGACCCAAATTTTATTTTGTTGTATGTCCCACCATTTTGAAACAGTATGTTTCAGGAAAATTCTAATAAAGAGTGAAAGTGCCTGAAATTGGAAGAAAGTGGATTTTAAGTGATTAACTCCAGAATTGCTGTTCAAATTTCCCTTGCTGCCCATACTTGCATTTTGTTTTCCTTTCCATAAGCTCTAGAGATGCCCAGGACTCTCTCTTCCTGACTACATAAAAGCACCCTCTGTCTGAGCATCTCCAATCTAATAAGAGTATAAAAACTGCATAGACGAATACTTGTCATGGAGTACACCTCAGCTGCAGGGACAGGATCAGACACCACACAAAAGGGACAAGCACCTGTATTTCCTACGAGAACCTGCTGGTTAGGAAGTGGCAGGTGTGGGGTCTGTGCTCTCTGCAGCTTGCTGGGATTCAAGCACATGTCACCACACAATGGAAGGGATCCTAACCTTGGCAAGACAGGCTAGCCTCAGCAGAGGATCTCTCCACTGGGCTTACTGCATCTGCACAGGAAAAAGGAAGTTGTGGGATGAGAGACAAACAAAATGCGAGGAAGGCTCAAGTAGTTAGGGAACTCACATGCACTCCTGGAGATGTCAGAAGTTCAGGCCCTCACACTCCAAGGATGACAACATACATGCTACCTTTGAACAAAAAACTGAATTTCACAAATCCATTCCTTTTTGTAGTCCCCGTTTATATCCCCAGATCTATGTAAGGTGCAGTAGCATCTTTACTCAACATGCCGTTTCATTTCGCATTTGCAAATGGCTTTTAGAGTGCTTACCTGAAGATCAGATGCTGGCCAAAGGACTGGCAGCTGGTAGCGGTAACTCGTTAGCACTATGCAGCGAAGGGGCTGCACTGCACACCTCATGCCAAGGTGCTCACCTCTCAGCTGTGTGAGTGCACCCCTCTGCAGTCATGGTGCTGAATGTCTCTCTATGTAAAAACTGCTTAAAAGGCTGCTGCTAATATGTACTAGAG
This sequence comes from Scopus umbretta, assembly GCA_013400535.1. Lineage (NCBI taxonomy): Eukaryota > Metazoa > Chordata > Aves > Pelecaniformes > Scopidae > Scopus > Scopus umbretta. The sequence continues at coordinate 31,642 of VZTL01006692.1, read as the reverse complement.
GTTAATTCCAGAAGTCAGGAAAGCTGATGTTTTGTCTGAAAACAAACACAATATATGTTTGTACTGGAAGTTGTAAACAAGGAGGCATGCTGGGTAGGTAGCCTCAAGCTAGCAGAATTTTAAAAAAATCCTGAGACTTGTCTTTACATTATTTATAGGCTGGAGAAGATTCATTGTTTGCGAAACAACAGGCAGCCCTTGTGCTACATCTATTGACACACAGAAACCTTCTTGGATTGAAATTTGCTTTGATATCCTGTAGAGATTTCCTCCTAAAGTCTGAGTTTCTTAAATACACTGCACTCAAGCTCACCCCTTCTCTCACATGCACGCTCTCTCACTGTGTCTCGTACGTTGCGTAGAACACTTCACAGTGAACTGAACCCCATGTGGTTGGAGAGAATTATCAAGGGTGTATGGTATCCTTAAAGAGCAAATTAGTAAAACATTGATTCTTATTAACTTAAATAAAAGCAAATTTCATGAAGGCATTAGCAAAGAGTGAAATAACCGTTATGTACACAAAGTCAGTGTGTTTTCTGCAGAACCCAGCATGAGATAAAGATGCTACTCTTATAATATTATCAGAAAGCAGGGAACAAAGCAAGAGAGAGTACTGAAAGACTAATTCCTCCCCCAGGAAAAAAAGATAGAACACTATGTCCTAAGAGAATAGTCTATACTCACTGCCATCCTTTATCCTTCGTGGCAATGTGAGAGTAAACAGCAAGGGCTTTAGTGGGCCAAAATCCATTGCATGTAACTCCTCTGAAGTCCAAGATAGTATGCCAGAGATTAACACAGCCTGTATCAGACTCAAAACCGGTTTTGCATTTTATTTATTGTTATTCATTGAACAGCAGTAGCCCCTAGAGGCTCTCAGTAGGACTGCTGTCCATTGTGCTCCAAGAGCTGATAGGAAAGGACAATGACGGGACACTTGGGCACTCACTTTGATTTCACCAGGGTCTGGCACAAGCTCAGAAATCTTATTCTGTACTTCCTTTCCAGAGACCAACTTCATGTCCTCTTTTAGTATGTATCACTGAGTGAGATCCTCTGTTAGAAGATTCTCCCCCCGCAAAGTTGGTGGAGTTACTACTACACACAGCTTGCTATTGTCTGTCCCAACTCATCCTCACATGTTGCAAGCAATAACTCATTTGCCAGAGAGAAACAATGTCCCTGCCATGTCATAGATGGGCTTCACAGGAGAGATCTTCTATTAGCTGGTCCCAAGAGCTCCAGAGGAAAAACACAAAAAAAGAAAAAACTCAAAGTTAGCAGTACAGCTGTCAGAAAAGCACTGGGACAGTCAAATAGGAGATTCAGTCATTCCCCCTGGGCTGGAAAGAATGACGTCTTGTCATGTGGAACTGTTAAGAGAAAAGTAATTAAAAGTTAAGAAAAAAAATTAAAAGGAGACCCGTAGGAGTACCTCCTCTAAAACAGATGTTTTAAATTGCTAAAGACTTCTTTTTCTTTATTTGGGGAAAACTCTCCTTTATTTTTTTTTTATTTCTTATTTTTTTCTCCTTTTCCCTAGCCTAAGTCTTCAAGCTATAACACTGCCAGAGAAAGTAGCTTCACTAGTAAATAGGCTTTATACGTTATGAGATATCACTATGTACTGCAGGGACAAGCAAAGGACATAAGTAGATATGGCAGTAATGCTGGACCCCTGCCCTTTAAATGTATAGGAAAACAGCCTCTGGTGCAGCTGGCACTGGCTAATAGGCAGCTTAACTTGCTCAGCGCACTGTTGAGTCCTAAATCCACTTTGTGCACTACTATAAGTGGTCTGAATATGGCTTTTCCATCCATGGTATCCTGATGTGTTTTGTATGAGTAACATTTTCTTTTTGTACTAGGTTTCTTTTAAGGATCCTAAATTGTTTTGCAAACATTATAAAACTTATGAAGGTCTTGCAAAATTGGTAAATATATTTTAAATTAATTACAATGCAATCATTGAAGGCATCATTGCTTCTGTCACTGAGATTCATCCCAGAGGTGGATGTGCTGTAGTATGTTTGAAATCCAGAGGAGGTTTGGCATTCCAGAGCAACAATACTCGATCAGTTGGGAAAGGATGTGCATGACAAAATCACATGTATCAAAAGGACAGCATAGAAGGCTCTTATTTTCAGAAGATAATCTTCAAAACTAAAAATGACTTGTAACAACAAGTCTTTCTGACTAATCTAATTTGTCTGAAACAATCAAGGGATCTTGGCAAGAATCTTAATTTTCTCCATAATCCAAAGACTGAGCCTTTTAGCACATGGCTGTGTCCTGATCCAAAGGGATTAGGGCTTCCTAGTTACCTGCCAACATCAGTTCTGCAGAGTTTTCCTCAGTGACTTCTTCTATTGCATGTCTTTGCCTATCAATAGCTACTGAGGCTGGATGGAGCTCATGCCTCAAGATATTCTGTTATGGCAATTTAGTGCCAATTCCTCTGCTGGCTGTGACATGAGGTCCTCAGAGGGAGAAGTAGAAGGCATCTCTTTGTATCTGTTTTTCTCAGTAGCAAGCCAAGACTGGTTTCTGCTCCTCAAAGATAAGTAGTGAAAAGAGAGGATGTGACAAACAGGAGTGGGAAGGAAAAATCATCCAAGCACATCCATGGGAAGGTCATAGTTAATGACAAAGTGTGAAGAAAAGGATGTGAAGAGTACAGTCTGACTGAGCAGTGTCAGTGCATCACTGCCACGGGCCCAGTATAGACATCTAGGAGATTAAGGAGACGGAATATAAAGAAATCATAACCACTTTTTCTGTAGCTTTCTTTTCCTTTCAGTTAAAGAAACCCAAATGAACTCACTATTTTCCAGTTCAGCTCTCCTGTAGAGGCTGTGACCTGCCTTGTGTGGGCAGGGATGCCGGAGTCCCCTGGGGGGAGGCAGGAATCCCCGCCTGTCTTCTTGGGGCCCAGACCAACCTGCTAGACTTGGAAGGGAGCACATGCACTGCCTGACAAGAATGCTTCTTGTGTATATGTTGCACGGAGCCCACTGCGTGCTCAATGACCAAATTTCATACCTTGAACCACTGGGCTCAGCCAGGCATCTGTTCTTGCTGTGCATATGATTATTCAGCTATTCCTCAGGTCTGACCTAAAGACCACCTACTCGAAGGTAGGGGCTCAAGGCAGGAAATGCTTATAGGTTTCATTTATGTATGAACTGGAACAGAATATAAAATAATACAGAAAGGACGCTGTAGATATATTCATTTTGCATGTCAGTGTGTGCAATGGGTGGTATTAATAGCATGCCTAACATTTTTAACTCAGAAAAGATGCTCTGGAGTGCTGTTACTAATGACAGTGCTGCATTGTTATGTAGATGAAGCTTCAGGTCAAAAAGATGAGTGGTGCAGTTTATACTACATTTTTGTGGAACAAAGACAAATCTGGCCTTCCTTTTAGCCCCTCTATAGGGCTGACTTTTTTTTTCATCCTTTACATCCAGGATGACTGGGGCTGCCCTTCTGCCTGTATGACTGATATAAGTTTAGCAACAGCAGTCAGAATATACTTAGACATGCAGGGACAACATTAGGATCCAGACTCTCTGAACCCCTTCTAATGTGCTTCCCATGGAAGGAAATCTGGCTTGACATAGTTTTTGCACATAAACTGAGCAAAAACTAAATATTACAGTTCCACCCCCACTACTATCCTAATGCCTCTGCTGGGCTTCATAAATATAGTTCTTTCAAAGAGATGCTGTCAATGGGAGCAGAAACCATTTTCTTCAGCATGTGCTTAGAACTAGCCAAAAACTAATCAAAATAAATACCCCCAGCAGCTGGTGAGCACTTGGGATCTGTATAGTTTCCAGCTCAGAGGCAAGTCATAAGGCTCCAAAACTGTGCCAGAAATGATTTGGTGGGCCACGGCAAGTTGAAGTTGAGAGCAGCACGCCGCATGTATTCATAAATATGTGTTTTCCTTGGGAGTTTAAATTTTCCTTCAGCTCAGGCTGTGTAGCTAGTTTGCACAATGCAATTAGCAGAATTTGTTGCTGCAATAGGAGTTTGCAGTAGTGGTTCAATCAGAACGTGTGAGGCACAATCGAATCTAATTAATTTTTCCTAACTGTATGGACTCCTCAATGCTAGTGTGAGTAAAGGATTGTAAAAATCCATTTTTTTTTGTCACTAAAGTAAAAGCTCTGCCTATGAATACGTACACAAAGCACCCCTGTTGTAAAACCAGCAGCCATTTTACATCGTCACTTCTAGAAAAGAATTTGACTTCCCAGAGTGAGAGAATGCAGCACAGGACGATTGTGGATTTTATTTGGGCTAGCATCTTCAGTGATAAAGTAGTGGATGTAATCCTTAGAGGTTCTACCATTTTAATCACAGCGGTAGAGTGGTACAACTCTGTTTAGACAAGTGACAAAATAAATTTTGAGAGCCTGTTCTGAGCTATGGCATTCCTATGTTCTTGCTTTATACATTTTTTTGCAACCTCCACGAATTAGCATGAGTTATAATCTAATGTTAGCTTAGATGAAGGCAGAGTTTGCAAGCAGTGCATACAGAGAGGGGTTTGTATATTTTGGGAGGGTGCTCTGTAGCTCAGATCCATTCCTTCTCTTCTGGCTTGTAAATAGCGAAACTATTTGTTATTCAGTTTTCAAAGACAGCAAAATGTGTCGGCCTGTCACACTCTGTAAGTCGGCTGTCAATAGGAACTTCTGAAACAGCCCATCTTCCCTTCATGCCTAGCAAATAACAACTACCAAAAAATAAATGTTTGCCTTTTATGTTCTTCAAGGAAACAAGAAAGCAAGAACAAAAAATTTGAACATTAGCCTCTTCCATGGAGAATCTTTTATGTACTGGCACTTACAAACTTTTGGAATATTACCTTATTCTGGGTTCATTCACTATATCACCATTAGCTTTGTGTTCTGGATAGCGTGGTTGAATTATTGTGAATGCTACAGTTAAATTATTAATGTTGCCTTGGTTGCTAATCTAGTGCTGACTGCTTGTTACCTTGCATTGTGTGGCTGGTTACAGTTCACTGCCTTTTGTCCCTGTCTTTCCAGGGTACTATCTCTAACCAATTACCAAGTCTGATGCTTTCTTATTATTCTTGCCAGTTACTAAGCAGCTCTCTCAGTTTTTCCTTTGGCGTCACAGTGACAGTGCTAACAAAAACTGGACTGGACATGGAATACGGAAGCTATATTTTTATCCATGAAGTAAGCCCATCTCAGCCTGCAGCACAGTAGGCTTCCCTGCTTTGCCATGTCAGACCTTGGCTGAGATGCCAAAGTGGACTAATTAATGTTATTTCTGTTGTTGTCCACCTACACCCAGGGAGGTAAACTCATACCACATGGCTGAAGTCATGCTATCAACTTTTCCTTATTCCCATGCAGGCCCTCTGGATTTGAACCAGCAGCCCACAACTGACTCTATAGCCTGCACAAATTCCTAGAGCTATCTACTGCCTTTGCCATGGTTTGTTTCAGCAGTGTCCAAAATAATTCAATAAACCAGTGAACAGAGCCAGCTGGGAACCGAAATTTTTGTTTGCAGGCTATTCTGCATTTCAATAATTCTAGTTCCTAACTAGAATAAAACTTATTTTCTGCAATTGCCTATTCTTAAAAAAATATCAGTAAAGGACCATTTTAAAATATTTTGCTCTGAATCATTTCACTGTGGTTTTATATGACATTCTGTGTCATTCAGTGTTGTAATAGTACATCTTTAATATGCAGAGGTAATATGTAGCAATCATTTACAATACTTTAAACAATGCATCAAAATGAAATGCTCCAGCATTATATTTTGAATATTCTTTTTTTTTTTTACATGAAACCACATTTTTAATGGAGAGTTGGTTTTCATCTACTGCTACTAACAGCTACAGGCAATACCACAATACATTTATTTGGCATATCAGAATGCACTTGGACATTGGCATTTTTTATATCACTCAGTGTCTTTGTTAACAGTCATAGTTTAGCCATACATACCTAGAAGAGCAAAAGCTACTGACTCTCTGGATCTGGAGCTTCTCTCCTTTATATGTTATCCTCATGCTTGATTTGGCTGGTTTCTGGCCATACTGGATGTCATGGCCTGTGCCTCCTTTCCAAACATTGGGAGGCAAAAGCACAGATGTGCCCATCTCAGTGGGCTGGCAGGGACCCTCCCACCCCCAGAGCACTGGACTGGTAGAAGGAGACCAATGCTACCCTGGAGCCCAAGGGAGCATATAGAGGGAAGGTCACCCACAGTGATCTCCTCTTTGCAAGGAAGTCCTTGTGCTAAGAGGGTTGCTTGTGTTTTGTGGCCCCACATAATGCCTGCTTGTTCCTTTCACATGTCAAAAACTCATGGTCTAAGTGGAAGAGACATACCTTGAAGTAATTTTCCTATATATGTCCATACATACATATTTCTTTAGTTATCTGTACCTGTATAGATGTATTGATATAAAATCCTCATTGTATTTAGATGGTTTTACCCATTTTTGATAATGAGGGAGAAGGTGTTTTAATAAAACCCCAAACTGCCTTCTTTGCTTTCCTAGGTCATGATGTTATTCCTTGGTATACTTGGGAAACAAAAATCGGCAGCCTTTGTCAAACTGAGGACAGCTGCAGTGTCAGGACGGAGGATAACTTCCATCTACCAGAGCAAAGAGCACATGGCTGCTTACCCACTAACGTCTCTGCTGTCTTAGAAAGCCACCCCAAAGCAGCCCATGCCAACCCAGCAGAGGCATCGCTCTTCTCCTCCTCACCAGCCCACTTGCAACCTCTCTCTGGTACAGGTTGCTCTCCTGTCTGCTCTTCGTAGGAACTTGAGCAGGGAAAGCTTTTGTACCGAGTCAGGCAAGCCAGACTGCTTTATTTCAGAGTTTAAGCTAACATGAAAATTAGCAAAAGGCAGCAGACAGTTGTATTGCCTCCAGCTACTAAGACACTATCAAAGATCCACTGCTTGACATTTGTGTCCATAGGAAGTCCTTTGCTCTAGATGTTGAAGCAGATGCTGGGCTTTCTTGGATCTTTGACAAAAGAGAAGACCTTTAAACTTGAGTGCCTCCTATGTCTTAGATGCACTTCGTTATCGTCTTGTCTCTGCAACAATTTACTACTTTATAAGGGGTGATAGCACCAATAAGTCAAGTACCTCTTTGCTTTGGCTCTCTGTGGAATGATTGTCATGTGAAGCCTGCTACTTTCTGCAGTCTTGGCAGAGCAACTTTTGATGCTGAGAAGGAGCAAGGAGAGCATTTACTTGTGGTGAGACAGGAGCCGGCATTTATCTTAGAGGGAATATTTGTTTTGTCTACACCACAGAGAAGAGCCATGCTGAAAAAGATGGCTTACAAGGTACAGCTGAATTAATGATGAACTAAGTTTTCCTCAGTGACAGGCAAGAGCAAATGATATTAGGTATATCTCAGTCAATGTTAGATGCTACCTGGTAGTAAACAGTTCCTTCCCATCTGTACTTACAGACCAGCACTAGGTCTGCGGAGCTATTCTGGCCCCTGCGGCAAAAGACATGAAGAACTTCTCACTGGTGCCAATGAGAGCACTGAGCTGGGGCTCCTTGCTAGCCCATGCCATGCCAGGTCAACTCGGGAGAGGACAAACAAGAGGTCTGCACTGGGGTGAGAGGAGGGAGGAACATTTCTTTATCTCTCTGCTTTTTGAAAGAAGAATGGGCTGAACTTTATGACAGAAGAAAATGTTCCTATCCAAACAAAAGAAAAGAACTCACTATAACATGGCCTTCAACTATATTTTGGCTAAATTTTACAAGAAATTTGAAGCAAAATTGAAACAATGAATGTCATTTCAAATGGAAATTTTAATTTCATTTTTACTCATGAAAACATTTTACTCATAAGAACTCATGATTTATAAAATCATGCTGTCTGCATATAGGTTTGTATCTTCTTTCCTTAAATTTGAATCTGTTACCTGAGTTCAGCCAAATTTGACAAAGATACAGAGTCCTCAGAAATAATGAAGACTCCACAGATTCCTTGACCAACTTCAGAACAGCCTTTGGGTGGCTATGCAGAAAGCGTGAGACCCTGTCAGCGGCTCTGGGAAGAAGAGGCAGCAATGTGAGTTCACCCATTACACATCAAAGAGTTCATGCAAGAAACAAACATTATAAAAAGTTCCAGCACTTGGAGATTTTCCATCAGAGCTCTAAACAACCACAAATTCAAATCCGTAGGAAACCAGCCACACTAAATATACATCTTACAGAACAGCTTTTCCCTTTTTTATTATACTTTTTTGCTTTCTATCCCTAAATGTATTACAAAAATGAAAGACATGTAATATTCCCTTTTCTCCAATTTCCTTTCTTTCTCCACTTATAGTTTTTCAAAACTCACCCCAAGTAGAAGTTTCCAAATGGAAAAAGGAAGCATGAAGATCTGTAACTGATGCTTGCTACCTTTTCTAAAAGCAAGGAATGTTTGTAAAAGCAGATTTAGTAAAAAGTAAGCTTTGACTTACAGGGAATCTTTTTTTTAGAGTAGGAAAAAGTCACGTTTCTAAGAGAAAGAGGAAAATAAAAAATCCATCATTTCCAAAACAAAATGATAGTGGAAAAAAATTAAAAAGGTCCATATGAATTCTCTGAAGTAGAAATAATTGACAATTATTATGTTTTGATATTCTAAGCAACAAAACCAAAAGGTCCAAGAACTCGGCCACTAAGTGAAGGCCTTATTTCCCATACAAATGTGGAAAAGTCTCCTGTGACAGGCTGATCTTTTAACACATATGTTTATCAGTGACACCTGAAATATGTGACTCCAGCTTTCAATCCGTGAAGGCAGTTTGTTACAAGTATGCATGTTGATAACAGCTAACATGTATTTATATCTTAATTTTCAGTGCCCAAAAGGCACCTAATTCTTTCCCTATAAACAACACTTAAATACAGTTATTGGATGCTAGCAGCTATTTTGCCATTAACTTCTCTTAGGCCAAGGAGGAAATGAAGATTTTAATTATGCAGGTCATTTGTGGAAAACCTTCCTGGAGCCCAGCGAGATAAGTCTCGCTTATTGGAAATTTCATGTTTTCAAATATCTGAATACGAGCCAATTTTTTTTTTCCCCCCTGGTATGAGGATAGCTTATTCACTTTTGGACCAAGGCAAGGACTGAGATATTTAAATAACAGTATACCTAATTCCTGGTTTTCTATTCTTCTGAGTGTCATTCTTTCTTCCTTTTTTTCTTCCCCTTGGGAATAAGAGTATCTATTGTCTAAAGATAACCTCAGTTTTCTGAGACCAGCTAATCTGGGTAACTTGGTGAATTTATTTTTTAATAAACAATAAAATGCAGAGTGCAAATGGAATTGCTTTAACAGCTAGCAGGACGGGATCTGCGTGAAATTTCCCCCACCATCTCAGCTGTTCTCACTATATGCCAAATCACAATTTCAGATGGCTGAAATAGCTTCTTCTCTTCAGACTTTGATTTTGCTGTTACAGAACCCTGTCCTTCCCAAAAACAAAGGCTCATTCTGTAGTTGTACAAATTCCACAGAATTTTATTTTAGAGACTAAAAACGTACAAAGTTTCAGAAAAACAAAAGTATATATCACTGAAAAATATTGTCCTGTGCCAGCTGACATGGCTCCTGCCAAGAACTGGTTTTTGGGAAAGCAGATGGTGTGACCCATGGGTGGCACTCAGGAGTCTCCCCTCTGATGTTGGACTGACAGGGAAAAAAAGTATAAATTTAAATTCCTGAGTGCTAGGTATAAGCAGTTCATCTGTACAATCTGAGTATACTTTAGCCTTACAGATTTTATTTAAACTATCCTTCTAGAGCACATCTTCTGGTAGCCTGCTGCAATGCTGACTGGCAGGTGATGTCCCGTATGTGCCTTTCCACTCACATGTCCTTGTCTGCATCCCTCCTTCGGGATAACTTCAACAACCCAAACTACAAGGGCACTGAGACCTCCCAGTTCCCTCTTGTGGTCTGAAACTCCAGATTGGTGATGGGCAACATTAATCCGCACACCACTGAGTGAATACCTGACATTCAGGAAGCCTGCAGGATAAAGCATGCCTTATCTTTACCAGCTGGCAGAGGACGGCTGGGTGTTAGAGAGATCCCAGAGCCCAAGACCATACCAAGCTCCTCCAGACCAGTGAGGAGGAGTGGTGTCCCAGGGGCATGCCTAGACCCAACTGAGCTTCAGGCAAGAGCTGTAATTGCAGGTGAGTAGCATGAAGTCCCCAATAGTGTGTAATCTTTGATTCAGGGAGCTCTACTGGTGACTGTCCATGCAGACTGCTCTGCCACAAGCTCATACATGTATCCCTTAAATGATGGGCATGTACCAGTCACATGGCAGCATGTACAAACAGCCCACACTGAGCTCCAGCAAGTCTATGAAGTTTTGTTCAGTGCTGTTGAGCACTCTACTGGCTATGAAGCATGCGAGTTCAACAGATATTCTAGGGTTTGTGAGTTTATTTGGTTTTTTTTTCAGTGTGCATGTGCTCACCAGCTCCATTTCAAGAAGATCTTCACAGAATCTTCAAATAGCAGTGACTTTTAATTGCTACCTATCCATATTGGATTTGAACCAGTGACCCAGAGATTAAAGGAACCATTCCTGATCCCATTACCCATCTCCTGAGTCCACCAGTCCCTGAAGAACATGATTCATTAACTGAACTTCTCTTTTGCTGACTGTGTTTTTCCAACACCTCATAACCTACATGAAATTACAATATTTTTCCCATTCTCAGTGTATGTATGTCAGATACTTACATATCTCCAGTTATTTTGCTAGCTAGCCTCATAGGAGTTGTGTAAATGGCATTATCAAAATTGCATCTCCCTGATTCATTATTTCCAATTTTATAAAATAGCTGAGTTAGTGAAGACACTATCAAAGGGGTTTTTAAATAAACATGCTTAATCTTCTGGAGATTAAAAGAGATAGTATGGGTGACATATAATGATTATTTTACCCCAAAGCCATCAGAAATACAACGTACAAGAAAAACACATCAAACAAATAGGCACAATAGAGAGCATTTCAATGAGAAGATAATCACACTGCAGGATTTGCTTCAACTCAGTGGCCTAAATATTGCCCTATATGAAAAATAAAATGAAAGAGGAATATTAAAAAAAAACAGATTTATACCCCACAGTCTGCTTAAAAAAATGAACTGCAACTAATATTGAAACTCATTTATTTTTAAATTAATTCCTAGGATTTAAATTTGTCCAACAGACAAAAATTAAAATAATTTAAGAAGCTAGGAAGAAAAAAGCAAGGTGGTCAATTTCTAGCATGATGCAAATTTTTATTGATAAGAATAAAATGATTAGGCAACGTGTCTCTAACCAGATATCAAGAAAATTACACTGACTGTCTGATTATCTTAATATTTTTCACAGAAACTGTATGATACATAGAAGAAACACATGGCCTGCCAGTGTAGAACTCTTGGGAAGCAGTGTAGATTCAACTCTGTAGAAAAGGAATTCATTTGATAAATCACAAATACTTCTGCTATTCATCCTGGCTGCAAAAGGATGGCTGATACAGATTAGTGCTCAATTTTCATACATTTTAGTGGGCTATTAGATGTACAGATGCTATTACGTTCTGTCCACATCTTCTGTTGGTGTAACTGGCATAAATCAGCTGAAGTTAACTGAGCTATGCAGATTTACCCCGGTAGCTGAGAGAAAGTCACATATTCACTTACAGCACACCCGAGAAGCCCAGAGAAGGGTATTTTAAGGCATATTGTGTTCTTTGAAGTTAGGAACTTGATTAACTCTTTCCAGCAGATGCAGCCTCTTTGTGACTAATGGCTTTTCCACTGACTAAATATTTGGACTCATACTCCATAGGGTCCAAGCTTCCTGCCAGATTTTCACTGAGACAAGATCTCATTTTTACTGTGTAATTATTCTGTTAGTTAAGTTTTCACACATTTCGGTCATGTGCACTGTGGCATTTCATCTGCCCACAAATCGTTCTACAAACACAAAAAGCCAATGTAGGGAAAAAATCAGAAATGGTACCTGGCTATATACTTTCTCTAAAAATTTTGGATCATGCCTCTTGCCAGCTGATAGTCCATATAGCCACCTGACTGGCACATAGCCTAACTTAGTAAGACCCAATGTTTTCTGAACAGACAAAGTCAATGTCCCAAAAGAGCCATGGATCAATCACAGCACTTTGGAAGGTAAGAGCTTTGCTTGACCCCTCTAAAAGACTGGGCTGAAATTCACTCCCTTCTTTCGTCCTTCCCCCAAGCATTTTGCTTTAATAAATTTGCCAAGATATTTTCAAGCACTCCAAACTCAAACCCACACCTTTAATATTGTTTGTTTACCTGTCATTACAATAAAATTGTACCTCAGGTAAGGAGCCCCACCACAGATTACTTATCAGTCACTACCTACAAGCAGTACATGCTGTGTTCACACCAGCATCAGGAGAGGAGAAATTAGTGGCCACCTCCCTTTTGCTTGAAGCTACAGACAAAAGATTTTTATTCTGTTTGAGTTCTCTCAGCCCAGTTTATATGACAAATGCATTTCATATCAAGCAGTGGGCAGGCTCACAGCTGCTGCTGGAAAGGCAGCAGTTACAGAGACCTTTGCAAGCTGGTCTAATGCCTCAGATCTGTTCAACAGCTCTTGACTAGTTCAGATGTCAGATTCATCTCTTCTGGCCTACGAGGGTGTCCCCTGCAGTCAACCACACATATTGACACCAAGTCAGTGTTGGATCAGGGTCCCAAATATCCAGAATTCCCAATGTGTGTTTAGGCTTAAATACAAGGAGGACACAGAACCTCACAGCTTTTGAACATTACTTGTTTTAGTTCCTGATGCGTCTAGCAAACACAGAGATGTTCAGACTCAAAAAATGTTCCATGCAGTTGATGGTTGGACTATACTTACAATGTACTGGGTGTTTGATGTAATCAGGCCAGACAGCTCATGATAACTAGTGCCTTGCTTTCCTAGTAACCAGAGGAAATAGTCATATAAAGTAGAGGGAGGAATCTGGCCCTTAGGTTTAGTGTCAAATTTAATTTTCCTGTTGTTCTGTAGCTGTATAGTACCAACAGTACTTCTTAGAAGTAGTAAAATACATCAGGTTCTTCTTGGCATAAAAAAAAAAATACCAGCTGTTCGATAGTCAAACACGACAGTCACATATTTGCATTGACATGAATGAGAAAGGTTTCTCAGTCATTTCAATAGGAGGTTGGATGAAAGAAACAGATCTAAAGGTTTCTTCTACTGCTTTTTTTTAACACTGCCTGCAAGGTACTTTTCTGCCTTCACTTTTTTTTTTTTTAGCTTATCAATATGTATTTCAGAGTTTTTTACTTTTATGTTTTACACATCTTTTTTAAAAGGGAGCACGATCAGTTTCTATGGATGCTGCTTAGAGGTACAGTGGTACAAAAAGGCAGCCACAGACTGGGAGGAAAGTTTTCAAAAGCCCACAGGAAGTGACAGGGATGGAAAGCTGATCTTTCCACAGTGAGTCAGTCCCTGGCACCTTCCAGGTTATACCCAGGTGATGTATATTGTAGCCTATCACAGGTGCAAGGTAGTGCTCTGGACTAGGATAGATCCCTATTACCAGTGCTGAAGACGAGCCCAACGTCACACAGTATTAGTCATGCATCAGAATGAGAGCCCTGAGTTCTGCTTTTCTGTTCAGCAAGTACTTGAGTTCATTCATCCCACCTTTTAATCAGGCACCACTTCTCTTTTGACTAAAGCTTAACCTAAGGGAAAATCAGAGTACAAACTGAGGATTAGAATCCTACCTGACTTTAGTCAAAGAAGAGTGGTTTTATTCTTGATTTCAGGCAAGAGGCAGTTTGATCTTAATAATATTATGCTATAACCTCCTCTCAAATTAGGACACTAAGAGTTCTTCCACTTTTGTTTCTGCAGGTCTTCAGTAGGTGGTTGAGGTTTAGAATATGATTAGCAATCTGTACAAAAACATGAAGCTAAGAATAAAAGAGGCAATTAGGGTTACATTCAGGTGAGCACACCACTCTAAAATAGTAAGAATTCAAATAATTATACAGTTCAAGGATAATACATACTAGTGTCTCCCTTGAGAATCTTCAGTTCATCTCCTGGTCCTTATTTCTAATTAATCCTTCAATCCTTTTGTAGGTCATTACAATCAACAACAGGGATAAACCCTTTGTAGTGTTTAGTCAACTGGATTTGCAGAACTTGCTTTTCTTTGCTATGACCAGCAGGGGTCTGAGGAAACCTTGCCGCCCTCTTAAACCTTACTTAGTTCTAGCATCAGCCAATAACATGCACACTCAAACACCTGCTTTTAACCTCACTGAGAGTACCAGAGAGGGAAAATCAGTCTAGTTCAATATTTATTCAAAAGACTACTATACACACCAACATGTCTGTCCCACACCCACACACTTGCTATCTTCTCATTGTACTGTGACTGTCCAAAGTTAATACTGCCACCATATCCTCAAAGGCATAGAGTATCCTTGTAAAAAAACAGCATTAGATTTAAAACCAAAAGTGAATATATAAAAATAACTTTTTGCCCACAGGAATGTAAAGAGGGAAAGATTCTGTAGGCTGAGACTGCATTCAGCATAAGACATTGATTTCTCTTTTCCTCTCTTCTCACCCATATTTTACTAGCCTGCTGCTGTTTCTAGCTTTTCCAGGTCTTTCCACCTGGATGTGAATCAGAAGCACATGGGTGCTGCTCTCCCTGGCTCTGTCTCTTTCCTTATATGTTCATTAGCTTTCTAAGATTCATATTAGAGTCATCATAGTTAAATATGCAACTTAGATTTTCCTTTTAATCATCCACAAGTATATAGTCAGGATCTGGTGTACTACTTTTCCTGATCACAGATAAACTGTATATGCAGTATTGGCTTCCTTGCTCCCTTTCACCTCTTTTTGTAGTGTCTTCTCCTTCCATGCTCATTGAGTTTTCTTGTCCTTGGTTATCACACCACTGGATCTCACTGGGGAATCTCAAAGGGCAACACTAGCTGGCAATGTGTCCTCTAGTTTCCAATGTCCTATTGACCTCAGTACCACAGACGAACCATTTGGCGTTCCATGCACTATGTGATATTCAAAGTTTCTTAGATCATGTCCTTCTCTAGATAACTGCTTGCAGGTGAGTATTTACCTTCCATTGACTATCTGTCCATCAACAGAGACAGAAAGATAAGCATTGTTGGAATATCTCGGCGAGACTCCTGTTTCCCAAAAAGAGACTGGTATCCTGGTCAAGTCCTGCAGATGTCCTGTGAGCGCTGAAAAAGCCTGAAAGCCTGCACTCAGCACTAGATGTTATTATTTCCCTTTCTGCAGAATCTCAGGTTTCCAAATGGATGCTTTTGTTTTCCAGGCCTGTGGAGAGTCCATGGTTTGTTTTCTTTTACTTTGAAATTTAAAAAACAGTAAAATGAAACCAGCTATTCTTAGTAAAGAATTGGTTATAGAACATAAATACTGAAAACTGAGAAACAAGAGAGCCATTTTTAAAGGGTTTTTGATTAAGTCTATATCTCCACTGTCCTCTGTTGCTGTGTGTCCATGCCTTCTGTGGTTCCTTTCTCTGTTTTTAAAAACATCTGTAGTGCAGTGAAGGAATTCTGAGGTAAAAACCTTCATCTGTGTGGTTATACATTCAAAATGTGTGATTGCAGAGTGGAAGCCTGAAAAGAAGGGGCTTATTAATAACATTTTTTATTCATACAGCAGTAAGAAAAGGCTTCATTTGTTCATCCCTTGATCGTCTTTTTCTTTTCAATTACCTTTTCTAAAAGGAAGTTTAATGTCATCTCTGGATACCAGCAGGTCTCCAGTTAAAAAGAAAACAAGACAAAATACTTTCAACTTTGGGTAGGTTTTTCCTGCTACTTTTTCCCCATCATTTTTTCTGTTTGTTAATGAAGCAGCTGGTATATACTAACCTGAATTGAGAAAAGCTAATTTTTGTGGCGGCCAATGGAGTTCATGCCTCCTAGCCCTGGTGCCAATCCCCCACACCATCCGCCTAATACCAGCACCTCCTCCTGGTCCAGAACCTCAGAGGGACCTTGCACCTGGGCTCATTGAGCGGGAGAAGCTGCCGCTTCTGGTGCTCTCCTGGAGTCCTACTTTCAAGCGTGTCCTGCTGCAGAGCTTGACCCAGCTGCAGGGTTGTGCCACAGCTGCCCTCACCCTAGTGCCAGAGTGGTAGTGCAGCAGGAGGGCACACAGGAGCTCGGTGTGAGGTCGTGCGGCAGACCTGATCCTACTCTAGGGTGTCCTTCTCCCCCATTCTCCTCTGTTGTGCTGCTCCTCCTCCTTTTTCCTCTGCCCATGGTTTATACTCCTAAGTACCCCCCTGTAGTGTTCTCCAAGATCTCACATTCCCACAATACTGATTGCGCCCCATCTTCTTCTGAGCTGGGACAAAACAGTCCAGATTTTGTGAGGCTATCACAACGAGATGAGGGGATTTAAGCTGAGTCAAGCCTAAATTGAAATGGGAATGCAACGTCCTACTAGAATCCAGCAGAAGACTATCAAAGAAAGGAACACATCGCACCTACACAAGTGTTCTTTCCAAACAGCCTTTGTGAAGGACTGCCCTGTAAATATGGTTCAGACGGACGTAAAAAACTTTTCTGTGATGTAGGTCATGCACTTCAGGACCCATTGAGAATATATGGTGCTCCAAAATCTAAAATAAATGTCCTGATTCCNTTTAGCTGCCTGCTGGGTTAAACCACGACAATAAATGAATATTAAATTTTTCAATGATCCTTGGGCTTTGGCTGGTGTCAGAAAGGAGACTTGAGTAGAAAGAGGGGAATGCCTCCAGATAGTTTTGTACAGATGGTAAATGATCTTTAACTCATCATTTCAAACTGAACATGCAGCCCAGGGCAGAACTTTCTGGCTGTATACAAAGAAAGGCTTCTCCTTTTACTGTAACATTGGAACAGATCATCAACATTAATTAATTTGTCTTTGTAGTATTTCTTGTCTAGCTTTACTGTTTATATGGCACTGACACTAGTACCAGTTTATACATGTATTACAGGAGATCACCTAGATTTCAGCTCAGGGACAATGGTTCTGGTAGCTGGGTTTGTTGAATGCTAATTAACACTAGCCCCCAGCACAAAACACTTCTTTAAAAACAAACAAACAAAAAATGTATATAATATGGGGTTTGACTAGTATAAGAGAAAATGGCACTATGTTTTAAAATCAGGATTATTGGTAAAATAATTGTCAAATAGAAGCTTCTTAAATGTACTTTCAGGAAAGTAAACATAAAAGACAGAAAAATAGGCAGCTATAAACATGTAAAAAGCAGCAATCATTTGGGTGGTGCTGTAAACTCTCCAAAGACAATTTACCTTTCCCTTATCAAAGGGCTGTAAATGATGTCCCGGCTGACTGGGATCAGTCAAGATAACTTTGAGAGGCTCTGCACTAGGAAAATAAATGGTTTTTGATTCTGCAAAGTATATTTCCTGGTTCCTACATATCAAATGGAAGAATAGTCCATTTAGAGAAGAGCCCTATGCAGTCAGATGTTTTCAGTACATCTCAGTATCTTGCTGCTCTTGATCCAAAACACAAATATGTACACTTGGCTGGCTTGCCAATGTTGCACTTTCTCACCTCTCCCAGAAATCTGGTTCATCAGTCCTTAAAATGTCCTGAGGATCAGCATAATGGGGGAGAAAAAGGGCAGAAAAATACCTGATATGTGATGGGTTGTTCTGTTTCCCCTCTGATTATACTTTGTCAAGTTGCTAAGAGGCTCTGTTATGGGAGAGTTTTTGGTAACTACCTCCTTTACAGAGACAGTCTAGCTTTTCTTGGCTGTGGACTCTCTGCAGTAGAGTTAGTGCCCTGAAGTAAGGAAATGAGTGCTTAAGCAGCTATTTTTATGGTTCTGTAATTCTATCTCACTTTTTTTTTTTCTGTGATTTTTCTTAAGTCCAGTACTTTAACAAGTAACCCACCTCGTCTTTGCAAGTCAGAGAGCTATTATTTTTTAACAAAGCCAACTGATTGCTGCCAGCCTTCTATTTAGTGGCTATTTCAAGTATTTATCCCAGTCAACTTGATAGCATATAACATTGTCTGTAAAGAAAGATATAGCTGCACATTGAACAGGTCTCTGTCATTGCATACTCTCTCTGCAGTTTTGCTTAATCCTCCCTTGCTCTCTAGTCCAGGGTGCCGTAGGAAGCCCAGATTCAACCTTTTATTCTAATTGAGATCTGACATGCCCAAGATAAGAAAGAATACCCTCCCTGTCATCAAGCCATGGGCTAGACTGGGCTAGACAACCTTCAGCCTGTCCTTTTGTGTATGGACAATGAGGGCAAACACAAGGATGACAATACCTCAGAAAGGAGTGGCCACTGTCCCTTGCCTTGGATGCTCATTTCCAACCTTTCCCATATGTTGGCACAAGTTCTTAACCTCCCACATAGAACCAGGGATCAGTGAATAAATTTGGTTAAAAACTGATCCAATATAAAGAGAATAAAACTAGTTTTAACCTGGACAAGTTTTCTCAAATTATCTTGAATGTGACTGCATTGAGGAAAATTTCACCCAGGCTATTGTTAATGAGCACTGGCTGGACAGAATAATTGATTGTGGTGGGTTCACCTTGGCTGGACATGAGGTGCTCACCAAAGCTGCTCTATCACTCCCCTCCTCAGCTGGGCAGGGGAGAGAAAATGTAACAAAAGTTTTGTAGGTTGAGAAAAGGACAGGGGGAGATCACTCACCAATTACTATCATGGGCAAAACAGACTCGACTTGGGGAAAATCAAGTTTAATTTATTACCAGTCAAATCAGAGGACGATAATGAGAAATAAACCCAAATCTTAAAATACCTCCCCCCTACCCCTCCCTTCTTCCTGGGTTCAGCTTCGCTCACGATTTCTCTACCTTCTTCCCCTGAGTGGTGCAGGGGAAGAGGGAATGGGGGTTGTGGTCAGTTCATCACATGTTGCGTCTGCCACTCCTTCCTCCTCAGGGGAGGACTCCTCACATTCTTCCCCTGCTCCAGTGTGGGGTCCCTGCCATGGAAGACAGTCCTCCACAAACTTCTCCAACATGAGTCCTTACCATGGGCTACAGTTTTTCACAAACTGCTCCAGCATGGGTCCCTTCCACGGGGTGCAGTCCTTCAGGAACAGACTGCTCCAGTGTGGGTCCCCTGCAGGGTCACAAGTCCTGCCAGAAAACATGCTCCAGCATGGACTCCTCTCTCCATGAGTCCACAAGTCCTGCCAGGAGCCTGCTCCAGTGCAGGCTTCCCACGGGATCACAGCCTCCTTTGGGCATCCACCTGCTACAGTGTGGGGTCCTCCATGGGCTTCAGGTGGATATCTGCTCCACCATGAACCTCCATGGGGTGTAGGAGGACAGCCTGCCTCAGCATGGTCTTCACCATGGGCTGCAGGGAAATCTGTGCTCCAGCATCTGAAACACCTCCTCCCCCTCCTTCACTGACCTGGGTGTCTGCAGAGTTGTTCCTTTCACATATTCTCACTCCTCACTCTGGCTCCAATTGCTGTTCCCCCTTCTTAAATATTCTATCCTAGACACGCTTCCACTGTCGCTGATGGGCTCAACCTTGGTCAGCAGTGGGCCAATCTTGGAGATGGCTGGCATTGGCTCTGTTGGACGTAGGGGAAACTTCTAGCAGCTTCTCACAGAATGCAATCCTGTAGCCCCTCTGCTACCAAACCCTTGCCACCCAAACCCAATACATTGATGAATGCACAATTTCTATGCTTAAAAGTACCTTTTCATTTTGGCAACAAGCTTGTTTGAGTATTATTTATAAGAGGTCTGATTTTGTGATTAAGTGCCAGCAGGAATGAAAACTAAACCTTGAGAATAAAAATTGCCACAAGAAGCCAATCAGAGCATGGTAAGATCATAAAAAAAAAATCCCTGCACCTTCTTGTTTCCTGACATTGGGTGTCATTGGAGTTCTGTGTTCAGTCTGCTTTGAGGAAGCAGAGATAAATGACACTGAAACATCAAATTAATTGCTTTGCAGTCAACAGTCCCTCTGCCAGAAGTATTGGATTACTCATTAGCTGACCATCATTTCTAAAAGACTTTGCTTTCAAATTATGTTCAATTAATTGCAATTATCCTTAATTTGAACCTAAACCCCCTATCCTCAAGACATTATCCACTAAATGAAAAGAAGTTTTGACACTAATCTCCCTGCATTTATTTTTTTTTATGCAATAGTCCTGCATAATCCAAGCAAGAGTACGTCATTATATTAATCTCAGACACAGAAGTCTGAATCTATGTTGAATGAACAGGTAAGATTAATGTGTCTCATTACCACACACAAACCCTTCTGCAACTGTACTTTACACTTGGGCAGTTAAAATGGCAACCTTTCTGACAGGGAGAGAAAACAGTTTAAATACCAATCAAAGCATTTGACATAATTAACATAGTTTGAACTTCTTGGCAAGATCATTAAAAATGGAATTAGATGTTGAATGATAGCACAAATGTGGTGCTCTAAAGGACTGCTCTAAAGGACTTCACACTTCTGGAGCTTATCTCATGCTCTGCTGAAACTTGTTAATGTATCTATACTGAAAGTTGTGATTTTAGAGAAACTAAAATTAAGATTTTGCATGCCTTTCTCCATGCAGATTATTGCAAAGAAATTGAATTACCAGTTGTTACAAGAAATTCAGTTTGGTCAGGTGTTCATGTGCAAATTAAATAACTGTACCTGTGGTATGTTCCGTACAAAACCAAGGCAGTTTTATACCAGAGATTTTCCAGACAGCTCAGATTATTATCTCTAACCCCAGGGTAAGGATTAATAATCTGTAATAGACCTTGGTGGCTAGAAATCCAGCACAACAATATTTATATTTCAAATGCCAGTTTCTCACAACCTGTCTGTACTCTGTATGGGGGACTAGAAACTTCAGACTAAATAAAATGGGATCTTCTCTTGTCGTGGCACTTTGGACCAGCAGCAAAGAGGGACATGCTGTTTGGAGGCTTTTCCTGAAGCACAGCCTGTATCTTTCTTCCTCAAAACCCTTTCAGGGCTCTGTTTTTCCTTTAAAGGCATGGTAAAAGGAAAAATATCAATTAGGTAACAGTGGTGGTGACAGTGGCGCATATTATTCACTTTCCTTTTAATATAAAATACAGAAACATCCTATAGAGTAAGCACTGGTACCCAAGACTCTCCCCTTTTACTGTTTTCCCCCTTTTCTCATCTCTAGCTTTACATTCGTCTTTTTCCATTGTTGTGGTTTAACCCCGATCGGCAACCAAGCAGCCCACAGCCGCTCGCTCACCCTCCCCCTGCCCCAGTGGGATGGGGGAGAGAACCGAAAAAAAAAAGAAACCTAAAACCTGTGGGATGAGATAAAGGCAGTTTAATGGGATAGTAGAGAAAGAGAAAATAATAATAACAGTAATGATAAAAGAATATACAAAACAAGTGATGCACAATGCAATTGCTCACCACCCACTGACCGATGTCCAGCCCATCCCCGAGCAGTGATCCCTGCCCCCTCAGCCAAATCCCCCAGTTTCTATACTGAGAGTGACGCCATATGGTATGGAATAGCCCTTTGGCCAGTTTGGGTCAGCCGTCCTGCCTGTGCCCCCCTCCCAGCTTCTTGTGCCCCTGGCAGAGCATGGGAAGCTGAAAAGCCCTTGACTGGTGTCAGCACTACTGAGCAACAACTAAAGCATCAGCGCGTTATCAGCATTGTTCTCATACTAAGTCCAAAACACAGTGCTATAGCAGCTACTAGGAAGAAAAATGAACTCTGAATTAAGCTGAAACCAGGACATCCATGCATTTCTCCCCACCTCTCTATCACTCCCTGTAAATTTTCTTGATTTTTCCTTTTTGCAGTAAAATATGACAGCAGAGTACCTCTGACTCCCACATGGTATTTAGGACACTGTCCTTGGGGGTGGCAAATGCAGTTTTGAACGTCTTCTGATCAAGGAGTGAGTCAAAGCCAATGTCCCAGTTCCATCCATGAGACACTGCCTTCTCACTGTTGAAATTAAGCTGTACTTTAAATTTTTGGGGAACCCAGTACTCCTGGTATATGCTAGATGAATTATGAGAATCTCTAGTGGTCAGAACCACTGAGGATGCTGAGGGGAAGTTTGGAGTTTCCCCACAGATATGTCTATTTTCCTTCTACCTCTGAGAGACTTTTCCATACTGAGGCTCACACAATGCTGCTGTCCTTTGAAAAGCCACTAGTTCATGAATCATTTTTAATTACCACTGTGTAGGACTACAAATCATCTATAAGGATAGGGAACACATTGCCAAAGGCGATAATGAGAGATAGCTTTTTTTCTGAGCAGTTTACAACCAAATGGCAGTAAAAATGAAGTGGGTTTGTGCATTGTCTTTCATGGCAGGGCACATGGAGATATGGATAGTTGAAATAGCTTGAATACATTCACACAAGAAGTATAAGACGAAACTGGAAAATTAAGCCAATGTTGAAGTTCCTGGTGGTGCCTTAGCCCCTAGTCCTTGCCTCATCTGTTGGACTGACCTTTTCTGAGCCAAAGAAAACCTTTAATTTTTCTGATGCTGAGGCAAAGAGTGTAAAAAGCAAGCTAGGCACAGAACAATCCTGCCTTTGGAATCCACTCCTGGTTTCAGGCATAGTTGTGAAAGATACACTGCAACCTAGGATTCAAATTTGGGTCTCTCCCTATCTCAAGAGTAGGCAAGTTAGGCCAGACTAGACTTCACCCGACTAGGATGACCCAGTCTGGGTGGCTGGTGCTCTGAGGGGGAGCAATGCATTCAGTTCTGCCCATGCTTTGTCCCACCCTCCATGTGCACCTGGGAAATGACACAAAGTAGTGGCCCTGTGAGTCTCTCTTGCTCCTCTGCCCTGGCATTTGCCATACCATCAGTAATGAATGCACTGGAAATGCTGCTCACCACATGACACCTTCTCCCTTTTCCTTGTGTTTCAGTTTTCCCATTTCTTTGGAGCATGGAGGAGTCCTCAGAGTGGTGGTGACATATACGAAATTATATAAACTTTGTAATCTATAACAAGGAGAGAGATATATACACACACACATATATATGTTCCTAATATCAAAGTGTTTTTATTTATTCTACCTCATATTTCATTTGCACCGTACAGATTTCTAAATCTATTCTGAAATATTTTTTGACTAGGTCTCTGAATGTCCCCTTAAATTCAAATGTCAGTGTATTTGTCCAGGCCTACTTGCAGAACCAGCCAGCTGAGAAATGGAGCATGAATTCATTAGCAAATCATACCCACCAGAACTGACCTTACAACCTGCATGAATCAAAAAGAAAAGCTTAGCTTGGCTGACTTCTGTGAAAAAAGGAGGCTAACCAGCACAGTCACAGAGGGCAAGATTCACAAAGAACAAAATGTTATTATCAATCTTGTAACATCAAATCAAAAACAAGGGAAAGAAAAAATATAGAAATAAGTCTCTGAGACTATTCCAGTAAATGTGACAGTTGCTTACCAGCTTTAAAAAAGAAATGCACAGGTAGCCTTTATCAGTGTGGAACTGGAGAGTCACATAATGACAGCCTACGCTTTTTCACTCTAGGGAAGAAAGCATTTTACAGCATAAAAGAAATTGCCGTAGTGACCCAGGGGAGCTGCCAATGTTTCCTGGATGAGGACAATTAACCAAAACAATACTGTTAATTTTGCCATGGGTTTTAAATGATCTAGGAAGCAGAATATACACTTTACCTTAATAGACTCAACTGGCTTTGCAACAGAAGAGAATTTCAGTAAAACCCTGCAGCTGCCAGGGCTGCAAATGAGAAACTAACACACCTGCAGGAATAGATATGCACAGACCTTAACAGCACAATTGAACTTCTGTTAGCTGGGTTCAGAAGGGAACAGCCTAGACCAGCACAGACTAGCTCTGCGATGCACCCTGGTTGGCACTTCTGTCACCACTAGAATTGCAGAGAGCTAGCAACAACAGTAATCACCTGCACACAGTGCCTTTCCTCCCTGAAAGGGTCTCCTGACATACACATCTGCATCAAAACAGGCATTGCCCTAAGTAAGTATTAGCTCCACACCACAGAAAAGGAAGTAGACGTCCATGGCTCATCCCTGCTTGCACAAAAAGCCACTGGTACAACTAGTCTCCAACAACAGCTCCTGCTGAATCTTGATTCCCACACAACTGCGCTTACAAATGATATTAGAAATAAGCAGCTTTGTGAGCCCCTTAGCCTCAGAAGTGGTGAAGCAGGAGAACAACCCATGGCTGCCTACTGTGAAAAGGTCCATAACATCCCATCTGGTGGCACTCCAACCCGTGCCGTAGAGGCTAAGGCATATACACATCCTAGCTGGCTATAATGGTAGTGTTTTGGCAAATACTTGTGCCAAGGAATTGCTGCCTGCTGCTGCCATGTGCCAATGAAAGACGAGGCTGTGATGGATGCGCATGCCCCATGTGAGGGCATGCCAGGCAACCAGCACACTGCAGAGCTACAGCAGCAAAACACCACTTGCAGAGAGCCTTGTTTCTTTGTCAGGAGCATTTCTTCTTTCCTCCTTTTTAACTAGATGACAGGGACCAATTAAAGTAATGAACTTCACAAAGTATTTCCCTTGGCTAACCGCAGCCTGTTTGCAGAAGTTTGCAGCATTTGAGCCACAAGCTTTCTTGTTATGTGTTAACACTTTGCAAGATGCTTCAACATCCTGTGAAGTTCTCCATTTCTTACACTGGTGCCTTTGACAGGTATAACGATCCCTCTCCTGTTTCCCATGACCAATTGTATCCCAGTGCCCCTGTAGATGTGAGCACCCAAGCAGCACAGCTGTTACTCCCAAGGCCCAGCTTCTCCTAGAAATGTCACAGAGGTATGAATCTCAGCCAGGCAATTTCTCTTCTGTGAACAGAGCCTAATTTTGCAATTGTCTCATTTAATGTTTTTGTTTGTGGAGTGGTTTTTTTTTGGTGGGGGAGACTTAAGGTAAAGTATATAATAACTTCAAGTTTGATCTCCCTCAACTTGCTAAATCAGTTTTGGAGAGAAAGCCACAGGTCTAATTTTTCGAGATAGCTTGTTTTCATAACTGTTGTAATAAATTATTATGAAGAAAATTTCTCTGCTGAACTTGACAAGCTTCTGCTTACAAAAAAAATAAAAGGGAGAACTATTGACTTTGGCTTGGATTCTTCCAG
Organism: Scopus umbretta; assembly: GCA_013400535.1. Classification (NCBI taxonomy): domain Eukaryota; kingdom Metazoa; phylum Chordata; class Aves; order Pelecaniformes; family Scopidae; genus Scopus; species Scopus umbretta. The sequence continues at coordinate 6,298 of VZTL01006692.1, read as the reverse complement.
CTTGTTCTAATTACCACTCTTATTATATTCTTGTAAAATGCCAGACTTTCAAATGTGTTGTAAATGCAAACAAGGAAAAGAAATTAAATGTGGAGATAGCACAAAAAAACCAAAGAGAGTTTGTTAACTTATTCAGTTCCTGTTTCGGTGCTCGATCAAGCAGCTGCCATGTCACGATGGATGCAGGCCCTGGAATTTGGATCCAGATCTGAATCTGCTTGCCTTCCAAATCAGGGCCTTTTTTTCAGACCTGTGGCTGCCCTCTAAGGCCATCACTGAAGCTAAAACTAAGGCACTGTTCCACATTCTAGACTCAATTTTCTCTTGTGGGCAATTTTCAAATTTTGGTGCCATATATTAAACCCTTGGGGTGATAAATGAGCATCACTGAGGTTGGATGACTGTAAGAGACTAGCTACCTCAGGCTCCAATTGCAGACTTGTGCTACAACCTTCCTGTATAACTTTGGCTTCTACTTCATTATTACAATGTATTCTGGTCAGCATCACTGCCGGTGAAAATTGCCTGGACATCTTGGTGGGAGCTTACTACAACAACCATCCATGGTTCCCCCTCTACCACCAGCTTTTGTTCAAGGACCACATGAGAACCAGGATGGACAAAGGAGCAGACATACAAGTGGAGCACTGCATTTATGTGGAAGGAAAAGACAGAGCACTTTAAGCATAGTCCAGCACCATGTGCAAGAAAATCAAGCTAAAGAGAAAAGAGGCAAGAGCTCAGTGTACCCTCAGATATGGGAACACCTGCAAACTTCCGAAAGGGCTAAGGTGAGATTGAAGGTAGTATAAGCCAGGACATTTGCTCTTTTGACGAGCCTTCTAGCTTGTGCTATATTTCAACAGCAAAGTGACCAGAATAAACGTACTTCAGAGCAGGAACTTCCAACTTGTGAAGAAAATGGTTGACTGAAATCAGATTTTGGACTCCAGGGATGCAAAAGCAATGTGAACAAGGCTACATCATTTTAGCAAATTCAAGAACTGCACCAATCACTCCAGCTTTTCATCTTATCTTAGGGTGCATAAATATTCCTCTATTAATCATCATCCTCCCCTCTGTGTTTCACTACTCCTTAGTTTTTAGACAGAGACTGCTAAGCACTTTGAGAGATTGCTGCTGGTAAAACATTACACTGGAATGGTCCCCAGTCCTCCTCCACCTTGCAAACAAAGAGATAATTCTCTTATATAGAAAGACTTATACAGAAAAGAAGAAAGACTTATATAGAAGGACTTATATAGAAAGTTCTCAGCTCTTGACCAAGAAGATCAATAGGAAGTCAATTACAACATCCAAAATGGAGAACTGGAGTCCTAGCAAGCCAGATGACCTTCACATCTGAAGATGATATATCAGTATCATAGAGAAACCTTGCATTTATATATCACTTCATCTCCAAACACACCAGACCACATGAAATTGTTTAACTTCACAGTATCTGCACCAGGTCATCTTGGCATTATTATCACTGTTTTAAAGATTAAGATATTTACCAAGTTCCTGGACCTGTAAGGAGTTGCCCAGATGACACTACCCTGACACCAATGACAAGAGTGCATGTCACTCTGCAGAATGATGCCCTAACCGATCATGCCAGACATGAGGGCAATACCCAGAATACAAATTTTAACTCCAGAAAGCAGCTTCATTCAGGAAAGCAATTAGACATGTCCTTAAACTTGAGCATGTGTTCTTCTGTTTCAGGAACAGAATACAAGGCTCCTGATTACCAGTCTTTTGCTCAAAGCATTATTCTTGTCATTAAGAATAATGTTGTTACAAACTCGAAGGAAATAGTTCTTTCAGATCAATCTAGAAGGCAATTTCATCTTGGATTCTGCTGTTGCTGTTGAAGTCAGTGAGAGTTTTGCCATTAATTTCAATATGATAAGGATCAAACTCTTACTGAACACACTAACTTTTAATCGACTAAGGTAAATGAATTAGGCTATTGTTTGCTTTGCACTCATCTGAGATTTTTTGCAAAACAATACCTTTCATCTTACTTCAGTGACTGCCAGGTGTTCTGAACAGTCTGTGCTTTTCCATCTTAAAGCTAAATATAATGCCAATTACAAAAAACCTCTCCTAAGATATTTTCCAGGTTTGAGACTCCTTTTAACAGACGTTTGGAAAAAGTTACAAGTTGCTTACAACACTCTGAAACCAGCTATAGGCAATGATTGCTTTTATTGAAGAAAATAAAATGACACAGTTATATTAAATTGCATTCTCTTATACGTGGAACTTGAAATTGGAGCTGTGCTGAAAGCAACAGATAGTGCACAGATGCTAATGTAATATACACTAATACTTGAAATTAAAAGCCACAAACTGCACCAGTCATCTTTACTTACATAAGTAACTATTGGTTACTTAATCATTTGTTAATGGTCATACCAAGGCAAGACAGCTACATGGCAAACACTGTATTATTGCCACAGGCCTGTCCAAATCCCAATTTAGGTAAACTAACAATACTCCACCAAGTTAAATTTCCCCTTTTTTTTGATCTGATGTGCTGTTTTCTTCATTTCAACTTATATGCTGTTATCACACGTTGCTAAGCTTTATTAAATACTTTAAGATGCTGTCCTCAAATCGTCATTACAGGTGAGGTCCTCCTTAGTGTAAAATAACACCATGCTGCTGCTGTCAAGGGAGCTACACTGAGTAGCTTCAGTCTGAAAATTTGACCCAAAGGGTTTAGATATAAAAAAGACTTAATTGGTATAATGGAATAGCAAGGAGAGTAAACAAATGACAAAAAACCCAAACTATGTTCTTATAGCAACTGTCGCTCAACCTCACTACAAAAAAGCTGCATTTCTGGCATGTTTAGGAAGGTAAGAATTAAGATCTTGCTTGTAATGACAGTGTTTGGGGTTTAGTTGTTAGTCATACTAGAAATCACAAATTTAGTAGTAACTTGCTGGAGAAACCTTTTTCAAACAAAAATGACATATATAATATATGTTTGAGCTGTTGTCCTCAGAGCTTGCTAGCACATGAACTCCCTGAACGATAGAGCAATTCCGAAGCAAGCTTACACAAGTCCCCACAACTCTGCAGGGCACAGAGTGCTCTCCACATGACCCAGGGGGATGCTAAAAGCACTGATCATCCTGCAGGTATATTCTAGATCAGAGTATAATGAAACAGTTTAGAGGAGTCTTTATTTCAAGTAAATCACTGTCCGATAATCCAGTCTAAACCTTTCTACAACCTGTGTATCTCTACACACAGACACACTCACAACTATGCACCTGTCAGCAAATTAAGCCACAGACCTACAGGGTTTATCCTTCTATACTTCAGGAGTCATTACACGAACTCTGTATATGATACAAGGCCTGTCTTTTCTGATGCTTAACCCTCCCTGCTTAACTTAGCTCTTTCAAAGGTTAATTTCTTCCAAAATGTGCATTTCCTAGCACATTCCTATATAAAAACAAAAGAAACTTTGTTAGAAACAGTTCAGTTTGAAACGGTGGTAGGAGAGAGCAAAAACAGAGCAAAAAGCAAAACCTCTCAATTTCTGAACAAAATGCAATAGAGTCTGCATATTAAGAGAGAATTCTCCACTGTTTTCTCATACAGTTGCCTAATATCCTGCTCTGCCTAATTCTCCTTCTGTGCTCCCCCTGATGTCAATGGGGACAAAGAGGCAACAGAGCAGAAAACACACCTCACCTACTTTAGAAATTTGTGCCAGGGAGAAAGGTTCAATTGATTTTTAAAGGTGCTTGGCTCTCTCTACTGGTCACAGAGGGAGCTGAGACAATTTACTTGGATTGGACAGTTAGATTTTACTAAGTTTGTAAGGGAAGAGCCCATTCATGAAAGATTTACTAAAAAGGTTGCTGTTTAGATAAGGTTAAGTTTCTTCAAAAAGGCAGTAGATAGATATATACATGCAACAGCCCACAGTCAGTACCATCCCTCAGCTCTACTTTCTCTCCTTGTGCTTTTGCTTGGGAAAGGAAGTCCAGTAAGAGTTCTTGGTCAAGATCACGTTTCAGTATCTCAGCCATGAGTCTGGGTCCTTCAGAAGTTTAGAAGGTTAAAAAGAGCCTGATGGAATTGTTTCCTGCGGAAAGGATGCACAGAGGAGCAAATCTCTCCTCAGTACATGTTCACACCTTAAAATAAGACTTGTTGGAAGTCTTTGCCTGCATAATAGATAGATTGTGCTATCAAAGGTGAAAATTGCATTCCTGGTTCAAAACTTTTTTTTGAGGTGGGGTGAGAGAAGGAACCTTCAGCATACATCAGTTGTGAAACTATAATTAAATTATCTTCTCATTATTCTATTTGCTTTACAACACGTTGGTTTGTGACATATACTCCTAGCCACTGCTTGGGAAGACCAAATATTATGTGAGGTCACCCTCTCGAGGAAGCAATGGCTTGTTATAAAACTGTTTTCTGTGATTTCCTGCAGAATCCCTCAAATCCCCCTCTTCAAAGGTATCATTTGCTATTGATCTCTGCTGCAGCAGAAAGCATATCCTAATACACACACTCAAAGAAAAGCTGAAAATTAGACCAGGCTGGAAAACAAGAAACCCCTTTTGCAAAACAGGCTGATGTTTTGCCATTTGAACTTGTTCTGTATCCAATAAAAGAAAGAGAGGAGAAATCCAGCCAATGTTTACAACCTGCATCTGAAATGTGCAAAAGCCAACGTGAAGTCTCTAGCCGGTCTACTCACAGCAGCTTTCTGAACCTTTCTCTTTCATGCCATCTGGAAGCTCTGACTTCCACACTATGGATTCAACCACTTTCAATGCCTCCCATTACTGCTTTTCCACTTCATATAAAAAAAAAATTATCTACTTCTTGGCCCAGAGACAGGATCACATAATGCTTGGATTTGGTCTTTGATGTCCCACATCGCAGGTAAGAGACTGAATCACCTGGCTGTATTTAGTGAAAACTCCAGAAGAGATTAAGAGAAAGGCTGACTACAGATTGCTGGATGAAGACACTATTTGGCATGAGGAAGATGCAGGTAGAAAACTGTCTTCTGGTTTAGGATTTTACTGCCAGTTTATTGTCCTTCAGAACCTAAACAGTGGAGTCCAAGTAATGTTGAAGTAAGTCCATATCTCTACCTAAGCCCCAGGACCTCACTGAAAAAAGTCCTGTTTTGCTGAATCAGTGTTTTTCAATGAGTGTTCAAAGGTTGAAGAGAACATGATGTCAAAGTTTTGTGAGCCACTGCAGTACAGTTTTGAGTAGCCTCTGCTGGCAAATTGTATATTTATATATAAGTTTCCTAGACCAGTGCAGTAGAAGTTCAATAGCATGTGGTAAAAATTACATCAGTCCTAGGATTTACAAATAAGTCACCCTCCTTTGTCCAGTCTTAAGCATATGGTTTGAGGGTGCCCAAACATTGAGAAAGAAACTAGGCAGTTCATCCAGATGTCCCAAGACAAAAAGAGAAGAGAAACAGTTATTATCTGCTGCTGCAATCTGTAGGAATTTCTTGAGCTGAAGTGGGCTGAAGCCAGGCAAGGGCAGGGAAGAATACCCATAGTAACTTCAAATCCTGACAAAGTGCCTTGGAGAACTTTTGTACCTTGATGAGCAGCATGCATTTTAGAAGGCTTTGCGTTTGTTGTTTGTCTTGTTTAAGATCCCTTTGGATTCTGGTGGCCACAGTTTTATTAAAAACTACCCCTATTGTTGTGAGGGCTCCTGAGCTGATGGCCTCGGGTTGAATGCATGCCTTTACAAGTGGCTTGAAATCACTCACTGTCACACTGACTCTTCTGTTTCATTTTCTGCTTACTGAGCACAGAGCGGAGATGGATGCTTTCACTGGGTCTGTCACCTGCAAAGCCTTGGAGGGAGTGCCCAGAAATAAACATGGCGATTTTTCTTTCTGCCCTACTGATCCCAGTGGAAGGCAACTTTTTCCTAATCCTCCTAGAATATTCTGTGGGTAAAGGAAAGAGATCATCTCATCTATCTTTTTGCATATTAACCCCACATGCATACTTTCTGCCAGCCCTCAGTATGGAAATAGCTCTTTTACTTGAAGGTAGCCAGAGGCACATTGTGCCATTTCCCAGGTGACTGCAGCATTTGCCCCCACCGTGCTTCCAGAAGAGTCCAGATCTGTCCCTTTGACAATGAGAACAGAGAGTAACTCAGTGTTACCTTTGCATTAGCCTTCCCAGTTCCTCAATATATGATATTTTAATATAATATATGATATATTATATAATATATTGAGATAATATATTATATTAATGCTATAATG
>VZTL01006691.1:0-27352 GCA_013400535.1 Scopus umbretta | reverse complement strand
CAAGAAAGAAAACAGAGGCTGTACCAACCATTAGGGAATAATTTTACTATCTGATTCTCTGACCCACCACTGATTTCCAAAACTACAATAATTTGTACTGACAGTATCCCTGTCAATTCAAGACAGTATTAGTTAATGACATTAATTTCCCTCTGGTTCTTGTAAAAGATATCAGCAACAATAAAAACACCTCTGCTAGCGTCATTCGCAGTAGCAGAACAACTTCAGTAAGTAAATTAACACTTTTTAGATTATAATTCAACAAGCCAAACTTTTTCAATATACAACCCCCAAATACTGGATGGCTTGACAGCTGCATCAGATCCTTTTTACTCTTTATGACATCATAGTGAATTTCAAGATCCTAACATTGACTAATTCTTAATAACTCCAGAATAAAATTAAAATTGCTATCACTATTCGATTTACAGCACCGAGTATTGAATAATTAGCAGTACTAATGTAATGCAAACAGATAGCTCTCTACAGTCTAAGAAAGTAACTGTTCCTTAAATGCTGTCATTAGAAGTTCTTACTTTCAGTCAGGCCCCTGCCAAACCTAGCTCACACAGGCAGTCCTGCTAATTTCAGGACTATCTATTGAGTGAGGTTACTCACACAAGAAGGAATCTGCAGGTCTAGACCCTTCCATCCTGATTTATAAGCATGTAGCACATGAGTCTAGCAGGAATTTAACACTTACGCTTCCACAGTTGTTCTTACAGTCTGTTCCTCACCATCTTCATCTGAGCTGCTACATGTTGCATCAGAGTCCAGATCCTTCTCCACACGAGACAGCAGCCCTCCAGTAGAAAGTGCAAACCCCCGGATTTCACCTGGTGCAACGCTAACTCCGTTCTGTACGTCCGTACTCGAACTACTCTCCAAAGTAGTTGCGTTGTTTTCTGGCCAACCTTCAGTGCACCTGAGGGAGCTACTGCTCAAAAATCTGGTTGGCTCATGGAAAACCTTCATTCTTTGTAGCTGATGTTTCACGAAGCATTTCAGCTGCTGATCACAGTGTTTGATAACATGCTTTGCCAGGAGCATTTGTAAACGTTTCTGAGTTCTTTTGGTGCGACTGATTTCCATTTGTTGCTTAGTGACACACTGGAGTAAGCGAGCATACACCTCCTCCGGGGTGCAGCTCAAAATCCCTTCTGAAGGCCCGTGAAGAATTTGGTGTAATAAATCCCCTTTTATTGTTCCAGCGCAGACTTCCAAAGCCCTACCCAGAAAACCATTCTTCTTGTACCATTTACCATTTAAAAGCTGCATTTCTTCTGCATTACTGGATTCAGTTACATTTGAATCCAAAAGTCTCTGCGTTTCTGCCAAATTCGAAGATGTGGTCTCTGAAAATGTTTCCCCTTTGACCTGTTCCTCAGGTTCTGAATGACTAAGCTGACCAAATGATGTGTCAGCACCATTATATAATGAATTTCTCATCTTGGAGCAGTCGGGCTCTCCTGCTTTCATTTGCTTACCGGTTTTGTTGCTAAATGCAGAATTTGTACTCATTAACAAGACAGACTGATAGCGCTTGGAGGATGGTGGAGAACCAAAATGCTGCACACTGAAGATATCATTCCTGAGGTGGGGCTCAGCAGTGGGGAACCCCAGGACTGAGCAAGTAATCTGTGCGATGGAGTCCTCTTTTATCTTCTCTTCCACTGCTCTGGAATTTTCCATGCACAAAGCTGTATCAGACTCCATAGCTCTAGAGGACAAAGAAGGTGACAAGTGGATACCATGACCTTTTGTTGCTGCCTCTCTGAGGGCTGGTGTCATTATAGCTATGGTAGGTAGTTTACAGCAAACCTGAAAATAACATGGGCCACGTAAATTTTCTCATTTTCATGACATGGTACAAATACAACTCTGTCAGATATTTCATTCTTTCAACATTTCAATGCTATTCACAGAGCCCATAAAAAAGAACATTATCTGAAGAACAGGGATAGACTACACTCCCCCCAAGTCAAACAAGAACACTTTTTCTGTTTTTCCTTTATTTCATTCAGAGATAGTTCCACGTGCAATGAAAGCCTTTACCTCTCAGGGGAGTAAGTGTTCATACCTCATTGCATTTCTGATCGTATCGGTCTAAGAAATAAAAACTCACAAAGTTCAAGACTGTCGCCTAACCTTGCCCAAACTGAAAAACATGACCATAAGCCACATGACTGGAAGGATGCATTTTAAAATACGTCTGCGAGCGTATGTATGTACACACACACAGAGACACACATCTACACATTCCCACCCCAGAACTCTGGCTGGATTTTCTTCTAGTCTGCCCTGGAGATAAGTTACTTTTTGAACCACATTTGGTTTTCATTCAGAGTTTTGTTTTGGGGTTTTTTATACTTAATTGAGTCAACATCAACAGTGTCACAGAAATGGGAGCTATGCAGCTACCTATTATAAGTTCAGCAAAGCAGAACACCTATCACATGATGAAACACTCTGAAATAAACTGAGAGGCACTAATGGGAGAAATATATTTAATGTATATCTATATAAAGCAAGCATTAATGTATATCTATATAAAGCAAGCATTTGATTATATATTCTCACAGATATACTGTAGAAACCAATCATCAAGGCTAATGCTTTAAAAACAGATCTGCAAGTTCTGTTTCCTTAAAAAAAAATAAAAAATCTTTCCTGTGCCTGTATATCCAGGTCTTCCTTATTCATCAGGCACTACCTGCATAATACAATCAAATATTCTTTGATAACAATTTGAGTAAAGACAGTTTTCCTTCACAAACCCTTCTTCCTGTGGCTTGCCATAGCTTGGATGAAGGGTTGCTAAACTTTGGGATCAAAAGACCAGTGCCAACCTTCACCGCTTCTTGTCAGCATCTATGCTGCTATGCCATACTGTATCTATTCCACAGCCCACAGAGCAGGAATCACTGGCTTACTCTGTACCTTCAGCTTTGTTTAGGAGTCAGTTAAATAAACCCAATGAAAGATTTAATTGAACATGGCCTGCAGAAGCCTGAAAGATAAGCTACTGTCAGTTCCTCGTTAAGAAGCTAGAGACAAAACCAGAAACAGTAAGAGAGTAGTTACAGAAGTGAGTGCAGCACAGTACTTCCACGGTAAATTCTCTGCTTAACCAGTGTACTAGTTGAGCAGCATTTCCATTGCCCTCCTTTTAATGTCTTCAGTGTCTTTGATCTCCACAGCAACTGCCTAGCTCAGCAATTTTCAATGCACAGATCCCACAAGGGGTCAATGATTCTGAGACTGCCACGTATGGATCTTAAGAAAGGCAAACTCCCTGTCTGAAGCCTTAGCTTGTTTGTAACTACAGGTTTTATACTGAAGGTGCAAACATTAAAGGGAGATGTGGAAACCTAAAGAGCTGAGAAGTACCAGTCTGGATACTTTCTCCTTAACTCTCAAAACACAAAGGAAAACATAAAGAGCCACATGCTCCAGTACTGCCTTAACACTCTCCATATGCTTTATTCACCTTCCATTGCTCTACGTGTACTTCAACCATGAGGTTTTAATCTCTGCACATCACCTACCCAGCATCACAGGGACCAGGTTTGGTGGTCCTAATGCTAATCCTAACAATACTATCAGAATTCCCGGATTTTAACTTTTATCAACAAGCCAATAACTTCAGACTATAGAGGAATTCAGCACAAAGTCCTCCCAGTAGACAGCCATTCAGTAAGAGCCCCGTTACTGGGATTGGACAGGGAAATGCACTGAAGAGCGCTGGAGCCCGAAATCACAAAGGCTCTGGTGACTCGGCAATGCTCTCAGCATCTGGCTGACTCGTGGCTTTGTGTCTTTCCACTCTTGTAAGAGCTAGCAGGCACAAGAATTTTTAAATCCAAAGGAGTATGGATTCAGATACCTATGCCCTCCCAGCATATAGGAAATAACTATAGTAAGTCAAAGCGATTTACCATGGCTAAAACATAAAGGGGAGAGAACCGAAGCCCACACTTTCTCTACGGGGTTGCTATGAACCCAAGGGAGTCCTCATGTTAGAGCTGTCCCTGGGAACTCCAAAAAGCTCTTTCAGAAGAATGCTGTCAGCCTGACATCTACGTACACTGAGCAATGCTCCAATTTTACCATCTACCTTCCTTGGCCCAAGTGGTTTAACAGTCACAGATTGCTACTCCTCAAGCCAGGAAGCTTGAGCTGCTGCTCAAGCAAACAAGAAGTTTGGAGATGTGTATCTCATGCCTGTATGAAGATGGAGGCTGTTCAAAAAACTGGCAGCACAAAATTTTCAGAGTGCTGTGTTTTAACTTGATTGTATTCCCTCAAATACTACGTACCCTTCTGATACAGTTTCAAATTTCCTAAATTGCAATGACTACCATTAGCAAATTATTTTAGAGTTTTTTTTTTTTTGAGTTTGGGGGACTTTTTTTCCCCCTCTTTTAGGGGAAAGAGGGGAAGAAATCAAAGAACCCTCAAATTGAGCCACAAACATTAAACTAAAGAGCACAGAGCACTAATTAGGAGTTCCTGACAGAAGATGCTTAAATAACAATAAAGCTAAAAAAAAAATAAATAAAATGCTTTTGAAGAGAGAAATAGCTCAATTAACCGCTTACCCAGCAACTTGCAACCTTCACACGATGTTTCTGCCCTGAAAACAGTCATATAAGGACTTCACACTTCAGGTGTGTTCCTCTCATTTCAGTGACATCAAAAGACTTTATAAAAGCTGGTACTGTCCCAGTCTCCAGTCCTTGGCATTCCTCCAGTTCACACACACACACACACACACGTCACTGGTATATGAGCAGCAAAACAAAGTATCAGCTGCAAAAAAATCTGAAAACAAATTTTACTACAAGTACTTGGCTCAACAAGAATTGTGGCATTTTCATTTTGACACATTTTATTTCATTTTGGCAGAAAGCAGCAAAAATAACTTCACTCCACCCTTATTGGAAGTGAGTTTCTAGAGCCAAACTTATCTTGGGGGGGGGAATGACACACAACTGTGCGGAGGGAGGGAAGACAAGTACTGCAACACAGTATTCAGGAAGAGTCTGTATTTTCGTTCTGGGAAAAGCTTTTCTGTCATAGGTAAACCATGTCAAGGATTTTTTCCATTGTGTACTACTTGAGGTTTCAAAACCAGAACAGCTGAAATGCTACTAAACTGGCAAACAGTTTGCTTTTCATGTGCTGAATATGCACTCCACTTGAAAGACTAAAAAGTACTGTAAAAAGAAAAGCTGACATAAAATAAGTACCTGGGAAGGGAAAAAGCAAGTACCAGACACGCACAGTACAGCAGCTGATGTTTAAAGTGACTTTATGCTTATCCTCCCCTAATGCCTTAATTACCCAGGAGGATACAGCCGGGAACTGCAGTTTGCCACAGCCGAAGCACTCCCTCGACCCGGACCCTGCTCCCTTCTCTCACCACAGCTATGGGTCCCTAATCCCCCAGCGACCCCTGCTCCTCTAAGGCTCCTCTCCCTCCTGCTACCTCGGCTTATTTCTTAGTTCTTACTCGACATTTCCATGTTACACCCTTCTCTACCAGGCTCACCTCAACAGAATTTGTCTAACTGGAACTAGTGTACTTACGTTGGTAATTAGCAGCACCCTATTAAAATAAATACAACAAAACCCAACCACAAACCTGCCTGCATACAGGGTGGCATTCCCTTCCCGGCTTTTGTTTATAGTCCTTTCACTTTCTGACTCTTTCCCCCCCTTGGTAACACTATCACTTTTGTTACACAACACTGCAGACAATGTTTTGAGGGGATTTTTCTTGGGGGAGGATTGCTTTGTCTTTTAGTGGGTTTTTTGTCTGTGATCTTTTCATTTTCAATGACAATAACAGTCCATTTGCATGAGGGTTTGTAAGGCTCCCCTATACCAGCTTTCTCTCCTTGTAAATTGAGTTGTCTTTCGTCATCCCAAACACCTGAAACTTTCTTGCTAATAATGAGATTCCTGGAGACCCGGAGAAGATTTTTACATTTACTATTTCTTTTTGCTTTCAAATTCACAGGCCTACAAATAACATTTCAAATTAACACAGCTGTTTCCAGTTTATTCACAGATTAACAGTGTTTCAGATAAGCGAACTTCCCATGTTTATTCCTTGTGTAGAAGGCATTTCAAAAGCAAAGTCACTGGCAGCAGACAGCATCTGGTGAAATACCCAAAATTAAGCTCAGCAAGAACGTTCAAAAATACTGTATTTCAAACTGACAAGAGCTGCTTTAAGGCCTCTAAGAGAAAACCTGCAGAAGAGATGGCAGCTACATGAGCAAGCTCGATCTGCCTACAACACTGACAAAACCTGGTTTCCTACAGCTTTGCGTTGTTTGCCCCGTAATCCCTAGCTCCTCTTGGACAGCCTTCCTGATAATCGCTGGACAAAAATAAAGCAGCACTCTGGCAGACAGGCACTACTGCGGCACTGCCTTAGCTGTGCTGCCAGGACCAAGAGCCACCACCGAGCTGAGCGTGCAGGAGCTGACTTTGGCCCGCTTCTCCAAGCCTTGCCCGGTGGGAGGCATCCGCTTGGGTATACTTTACCTACCTCTGCCAATTTTCACTTACAGGATCATAATAATTTCTAAGAATAGAGAGAACAGCTCAATAGCATAATCTGCATTTTCTCACAGAATAGTCTACAACAGTATCTGCAAAAGAGATACTGGTCCCACTAGGTATGTCCTGGTTGGGAGTATGAAAGAAAAAGGAATGAAGCCTGCATTTAGCACACCTGGGACAAGCCTTTAAGGAAAAAAAAAAAGAAATCATCTCTGTAGGCAGCTTTTGTTTTCAGTTCAGAAGTAGCCCAGTTACTCATGACGAGTATTTAAGCATTTTAGTATTTTGTTCTATTAATAGGTTGGGGGGGGGGAGGGGGTGAGACACGAAACAGGATTATGTGGCGAGTCTCAGCTTTCAGCAGCACTCTCTGTGCAGGTGGTACTACACAGATAAAACTGCAAACTTCAGTGTTTTGCACTCCCCAGAAGACATAAGCACAAATTCCTCCTCTTTTTTTCTTTTTTTTTTTTTTTTGGGGGGGGCGCAACAAAAAAAACCCCAGCGAAATGCACTCACACCTAAAAAGGATCTCTCTTTGAACAGTAAGAGAACTCAATTTAAGACAGACCACCCAAACAGTTTTAATCATAAAAAAAAATCAAAAAGGACATACTTCAAGTGGAAGTCATTAGTATTCATTTATGCTAAAATCCATGACTCATTAAAATCTCTGAACAGGGTTGTTTTTCTCCTTGTTCATAACTGCCTCTGAACAGAGAATCATATATTATTTCCAAGTTTATTACCATGCCATCAACTAATTCCTGTTCAGTCTATAGTATTGTATATTTGTAGTGTAACATTTGAAGTAGTTTTTAACATATGCTAAATGACAGGTGCCTCTGTAAGCAGGCTGTACATATGTCTCTAATATAAATATCTGCAACGCTTTTTGATCCATTGTAAGGTCCATATCAACATCTCAGCTATCCTTTTGAATTTCAGTCTTTGAAGAGAGGGCCATAAAACCTGGTCTTAAACAAGACTCTGTCAGCTCTTAGACTGGAATTTAAACTCCCCAAAACATTTACAGGATTTCAGAATGTGGAACAATAAGGAAGGAGGGTCCTGAGGCACACAAACTAGCTTTGTGAGTTGGTACACCTGCTAGCTTTATAACCATGATTTACCCAGTTTAATTTTTAATATTTCCTTCCTATTAAATTAAGACAAAAATGAAATATTTACCCTCTGACAAAAAACAGACTTCAGTTACTTGATTTTTTTTTTTTTAAATTGGTTACTTTGCTTCCCATTGCTGAGGAATATCGTATACCTCAGTCACCGCTACATTTTGTTTTGGGAAACGCATCAGCATTTTGCAACCGGGGAGCTGATGCACGAAGTGGATTAGAAGACTTGCTCAAGACCCCACAGGAAATCTCAACAAAGGCCGAGGGACGCACCTGGATCCGAGCTGCTGTCCAGAGCCTCGCTATCTACTTTATCTAAAGTATTCAGTTTCATGAGTAAGCGGTCTGTAGTCAGGGAAGCCAACTTGGTCAGGGTCACTTGAAGGCAAAGAAATCTGTGGCAATCTGTTCAGCTTGATTATCAGGGGGAAGTTTTAACCCAGGAATTAAAAAAAAAGAATATATATAAAACAAAAGAATCACACATGCAAATGCAGGCTAAAGCTCGCCACCCATCTACTGACCCACACATTAAAACTACGAGAACGAGGCAGCACAACGCTATGCACCTACTCCGCCGCGCTGCCGGCAAGCCAGCGATACCACGCACCCCGCCGGCGCTGCGCAAGCCCCCCGCGCCCGCAGATCGCCCGGCACCGGGGGCAAGGCGGGGCGAGGCCGGCCTGGCGGCACCGCGGCCAGAAGCCAGGGCCGGGCAGGCGGACCGCGGCGCTCGGAGGACGCGAGAAGCCCGGCGGAGNNNGAGGACGGCGGCGCGCGGGGGGCGCGTCCCCTGTCCCGGCCGGGGCGGTGAGGGCGGGGGAGGGGGAAGGGCACCCTGAGGGGGACGTGAAGGTATAACCCCCGGTAGGCACCGGTAACAACAACAACTTTGAAAAAATGTGGGGGTTTTTTAGCATTTTTACTGGGGATAAACACTTGAAAATACTCCCCAGCATCACCTTCCCTTTCTCGAAACTGCCCGTCAAAGCCCTGAGGTGAATCTGGGCACAGGGGAAGCCTCCCGGTTCTCCCTGGGGCTTTGAAGTAATGCGGAGCGCCATCAGACCGCATAGAAATGCTTTATTATATTTATTTGAACAAAGTAATTAAAATAAGGCATTCTGGGTTACATGTAAACGCAGAGGTCAGTCATACATCCCCTCCTGCTGCAGCGGGTGGCTGCTGTGCGGTACGCAGGTGCACAGCCAACGGTAGCCAGAGTCTCAAGTTCTACTTTGACACAGTGGTATGTGTCAAGTGGAAATACAAATTCAAAGTTATATTAACATTTAAGTTTTGTTTATTTGTTAAGAACGTGGCTTCTCTGGAGAAGAGAGATTCCATTCTGAAAAGCAAGGGTTGGATTCAATACAGCGGCACCAAGTCTGAAAGACCGAGTTAGGCGTAGCGTTCCAAACACAAATTGCCTTTCACTACCAGAACTTCAGGAACCCAGAGAATTACTCTGTGTTGTCCACACACATTTAAATTGAACGTTAATTAAATATTAGATATCCTGTATGGAGCACGCTGTTGTTACTAACACTTTTTAAAATAGTGTCACTGCCTGGAAAGAACATGATACACCGCATTTATTTTACTTACATTCTGATGTCTGATTTTATGCCATATATTTATAGAAAAGGATTCTGAAAGACTCTCCAATGTAGTGAGCATCTGCCCTACTTGTCACTGACAATGTCTCTAGCAATAAGCTCCTTCATTATTTCGTTGGTACCACCGTAGATTGGCTGAACACGGGCATCCACAAAAGCTCTGAGGGGGGGGAAGGAAAAAGCAAGGAAAGATTAAAAACAGCTCCTCAGAATGGACATACAATCAAAAGAAAAAGGTATCAAGTTTTATCTTTGAAGATCCTTCTTTTCAAAGTACACTATTCCCATTTTTAAAGAGGTTCACATTTTCAAAGGGGTTTCAACTACCTAAAATATTTCACCTTTCCAAGGTACTGTGCCAAACTAGGAATTTGGTCAGTATCTCCTCTCTGGTTTTCTGTTTACATTGTAAAGCCCTCACTATCTCCCCTAATTAAACAAAAATAAAATAAAGCTCTATAGAACTAGACTCTCATCACTTTCCCCTGCAATTCTTGTTCCCTCCTTTCCTCACATCACCTGAGCGTTAACTCAACTCCAGACACCAAAGCCCCCATCCACCCTCCACACGCATCCTGCGGAACAGCCCGCCTGCATGAACCGCAAGACCCAGGTGCCTCCTTGTTGTGAAAAAACAACTCCTGCAGAGCCAAACTGCTAGTTATCATGGTAACTTGCTCGAATGCCCTGGGCCTGTCTGATCCTGTCAAGAGGACTGCTAACGGTGCTGTCAGTTCTTTCTCTGAGGTGGGACTCAAACACCTTGAGAGGAAAAGAAAGTGCCAACTGGTTTCACATCAGCTGGCTACAGCCTCCTACTGACACCAGCTCCAGCTCCATTTGGGCTAGCAGCCGAAAAACTGCACGCAGCCAAACCATTTCCATCCCCATGCTGGAACCGGCCCCAGCACACGCACAGCTGGTGACAGCACACAGGATGATGACAGTGTGCTTTTCCATCTTAATTCTGCTTCATTATATAGAGAGCAGCCCAGGAGCAATGCGGCATTCTCTGGAAATATGCATGTTGCTGAACCATGGGGATAATAAAACCCTGTATGGACAACTACTGCACACACAGATAAGGAGGGGTTCGAGGACACCCTCAACAGGGCTTGCTGGCCTTCCTATTTAGTAAGATACGGTGCAGAGCACTCAAAAATTTCACTCATTAAAAACGTGCAGGAAGAAGTTATTTTAAAGCAATATTTCATACTCCTAATATACTTAGAACAAAAAAAATCTAAACCTATTCCGTTAAAAAAATTAGTTTATCTGCTTACAACAACTGTACCGCAGTCCTGTTTTTGCTATTTCTACTATCAGATTACCCCCCACTTTTTAAAACAAACACCAAAAGCTCTACTTATATTAGTGTGGCAAATGGCATGTACACAAAAAGAAACAAGTCTTCAGAGATAATATATAAGGAAATATTAAAAAAAACCTCCATAAGTATCACTAAATTCATAAAGCAAGCAAAAAATTGGGAATGGCAAATTCTTCTCTCTATATAAATCTCCTAGCTTTTTCATTTAAAAAGGTGTAAAAAGCTGAATGTAGCCAGTCATGCTCTTGATTAGGCAATTTGCTATTTTGTGGCATTACAAAAGATTTAGGCTGACCAGTATGTTTTCTTTCCTTCATATGTATGCACTTAATTCCAGGTAAAACATACAAACTAGCTCCCCTCATTTTTATTTTTACATTGCCTCTCTGGTTTTTCAATTAACATTCTTCTAGAAAAGCAACTTGTATTTTATGGAAAATAAATGATAATTGCTCAACAGCTTATGAATTATTTGGAGAATCAAAACAAAGCCTTCCTGCAGACATCTGTACAGTGGATTGCCTTTCAATAAACATGATGGGAAAAGGAACAGTAAATCAGTACTAACACAAAACAACTGACAAGTAGACATAAAGGAAGTGCCTCATTTTACTTTGATGGTAATCCTTCATCATTCAAGTCTGAAATGTTACACTTACTTTGCAATTGGATACTCCCACATGTACCCCCATCCTCCGTGCAGTTGCACACACTGAGTAGCTATGCTGTTTTGGAGATCAGACGACCTTAAATGGTCAAAAAGAAACTTGTTTTTTAGAAGGATGTTATGCTGTGAAACATTACTAGAGATACAGATAAGTTAGTAAGACAAAAACAAAACAAAACTTTTTATCCTATATAACTGATCTTAAATGATGGCCATTAAAATACTTTATCTTATGAGGGACTCTTGTTCTTCCTGCATAATTGGCAAGAGATTAATACATTAAATTGAACAGTATTTAAGATTTGTTCTCCTTATGGAAGAGCATTCAGAGAAGGAAAGCTTTCAAAACAGACAAACTTGTTCACCTTTCTCGCAGGCCAAGAGATTTCTTTTGCAAAGCACATTGATATAGTCTCTTTTCTTATCAAATCCCTCAGCTGTGTCATAAAAATTAACAGCACCACAGGCTTTCCCATACACACTAGCAACACACCAGGATGCTCTTTGAATATAAGCATCACCTGGGGACAATTTATTTTCCTCAAGAGATTTTATAGTTTTCAATTCTCAGAAATACTGTAATTCTTAAACAGGATTGCCCATTGCAAAATACTCAATTATTTCATGATCTTAAAAAAAAATAATAATCTTTTAAAAGCATTTTGTTTTGTGAACCTTCCCTCTAGAACACAACAGATAACATGCCGTTTACAGTTGATGTCCTGTATCACAGGTTTTGGAAACCTACATACTTGATGTTATTTCAAACACCTGATGAAAATTAAATGAAAGGACCCATAAGATTTTAACTGCACTGGAAATTCAAACTAGAGTTGAAAGACATAAAAACCACCTTCTACACATACAACTTTCAGAGTGGCAACAGTAGTAAAGAAAATGATGATTCAAGTCAATTGCTTCTCATGGAATAATGTAAGAGTCCTTTTCCCCAAACCATCCCCCCTGCCCTGTCCAGTTACATCCTTACTGTTTCTCATGCCAACTTTAAGTCTGCAGTGGTGAATTACCACAACGGTCTTTCCTAAATATATTTTCAGATTAATTTAGCTACATAATACAGCCTATCACCACAAAAATAAAACCTACAGACCTTTCATCAGATAGCAGAAAAAAGATGCACAAACTAAGTTTTAAAATCCTTCAAAGCTCAACTTAAGTCATTGACTGTACAAAAGGTCTGAAGCAAAATTAGCTGGAGAGCATCTCGTGAAACAGTAGAGAATAAACCAATTCTACATTCAAGCATTTTCTAGACTGCGTTAAGAGAGTTTTATGGAAGGGAGCCACAGGGACACCATTAGGGAAAGGGGAAATCCACAGCAAAGTGTGACAGTAACACCCGAGAGGGTGGGCAAGTTTCAAATGCTTTGGAAAATTGTTCAAGAACTAAGTCTACATCTGAGCTGGCACTAGTTGTCTCCTCCTCCTCAAAAGAGAATGCCTCTGCTTACGTGCCTGGTACTTCTAGGTAATCAGTGCCAGGAATACCATTCAATGAAAATCCTTCCTTTCCCTGTAAATATTCTGTCTGGATTCCCTTAGCATTCTCTGCTCATTTCCTCTATACTTAATTTTTAAAAATCTAGAATCTGTAAACCTGTGCATCTTCCATAAAATTAATTCTTCATGTCTGATGTGCTTTTTTTCTCCCATCTTTGCAAGCAAAATAAAACTATGCAAATTCACATGCCACTATCTTAGATGCTTCTACTCATCCAGCTTTCCTCTGGTTAATCTTAACAGATAACACCACCAAGTACGGGGAGAGGGAGGAGGAGTTCTGGCCAATAAAGGAAAGCACTGTTTAGTCTCAGTTACAGCAATAGCTGTAGCCAACTATTTCTTCCCAAAACCAGATAGCTTCAAAAACTGGCTGGGCCAAACAGCTATTGCTAAGTAACAGTAACTAAAAAGTATCACATGAGCTTCATATAAACCTGTGCTTTAAAAAAAAAAAAACCCAACACAAAACCAGAAAACCCAACCCAAAACACAAAAACACTCCCCCCGCAAGAACCCCAAAACCACACACTCCCCATTTAAATAAACAAACAAACCCACAACCACACCCAACAACAATTTGCTACAGTAAAATGTAAATGTTTGTCTAAATACCAAATAAGTACTCACTTAAGCTAAAGCTGAATCCTGATCTTGTTATTAATGGAAACCTATTTTAAAAGCATGCTATTATTTTGAAATTGATCTGTTTAACCAATGCTCATTTTCAACGTAACTACGATTTTTGTTGACTACATGATTAAAGTTAAAGCTAGTGGTCTCTTTTAGAAGCTGACAATGTTGTTATTCATCAGACAGTAATTTTATCTTTTCGTTAGATCTGAACAGTTCAGTGTTTTTATCATTAGACTCCTGTCAAGATCATGCAAGTAACACTTCCAAATTACTTTAACCACATACCAATACTTCGCCATAGAAGCTGTGGAGGAGTCCAGGCGTTTATCTGCATGCAGCTGCAAACAGTTGTCCACAAAAGCTCGGCCCACACAAATCTGCGTTTTCATTTCTGCCAACTTGTGCTGCACCGTCTTATTTTGCAAGTGAATACAGGAGGCAGAGGAGAGAAAGAGCAGAAGTAGTACAGTTTTTAAGTGAAATCTGAAGTTGAAAACGGAGCATTTTCTAAAAGGATTTGTGTTACAAATCACCATTTCAAACAACTTCGCCTCTGTACATCAGAAGACAATGCACTTTCCATACAATTATATCTTCACCAGTCTTACTACAGTAAATTACTGCCCTTTACTTCTCAAACCAACTCAAAAGATGACCTTAAGAGGAAAAACCCAAGAGCCTGAAAACATTCCTAGAGAGCACTGAGTAGGAGACACTGGGTACTCTGTCACCCTCAGCTCCCCCTTGTGGGGGAACGTCCTTTCGCTCTGCAGAGCCACTAATTTCCCCATTTATTAATAACATCTCATCATTTATTGGATGCCTTTCTCTATGTATTCAATTCTTCAGAGTTCAAGTGATATGCAAAGAAAATAAGTAAAACAAGTAAAACCAAAGGAAATTTTAGACTAACTATCAGAAAATTTTCCAACACTGAGTTCTGTCACGTTGGAAAAGTTTCTAGATAGAAAAGGGAAAATCTATCACTAAAGTTACATAAAACCAGACCAGGCAAACATTCAGCTGTCGTCTTGTATTTCTGGTAGGGAGGGGATTAAAAAAAAAAAAAAAAAAAAAATTTTTTTTTTATACCAANAAAAAAAAAAAAGTTTTTTCTGATCTCACAGTTTTAAATTTGTATATACAAAGTCTTGCTTCTCTTGACAATAAATATAATTGACCGGTCTACTACTATTACAAAGAAAATATTTGATTTCAAACACTGTCCTGTGGCATGACTAAATGAATTAGGCAAAAGAGAGCTCTAATTAGAAAGGAATTTTGATTATATGCACATTCTAGTCATCAGCAACAAAAAGGAAACTGAAAAGGTACGCAAGAATGGATTACTCTGGCAAAAATAACATACTTTATGAAGTTTATTGGCCACCTGGTGGTTGGCAGTGTGTTAGCCTAAAAAAGATTATTTTGGCAGTCTCTGCATGGTGAACTACTACAATTAGGAAGCATCCCTTACCCACATGAAAAAAAGGTAAAACTGTATTTCTTTTGCTAAAGCTGCACACTGCACATGCTAAATTCCCTCTGGAATTACAGATTTCTGAATGTTAACTTTAAAAACAGATGAAGATCATAATTTCCTGAAAGATACCTAGCAGACCAGCCTCTAAAGGACCCAATTCTGCCGCAAAGATTTGATTTTGACAAGCAAAGCCTCAAGACATTGAAATGGATTTGTTCTTTTGTTTTTTATTAATTGTTTCAAATATATATATATTAAAAAAAAAGAGGCAGCCAACAACTTCTAACCCATATGGGTCACTTTATCCTATAAACCAAACATGCAGTAGCTTGGTCTGCTTCAGCCCCAACAGCTAATGTGGTTTTCAGGAAAACTGTAACGTCACAATACTGCGGAAAGCAACATTTGTTTTATGACTGCAACTAAAGAGCGTAGGCATAAACGTCTCAAAACACAATTAACTACCACTGTCAGGAGTGAGGTATGCTCACAGAGAATGACCCAACAGTTTTATATGCAGTCACATAAATACCCAGCTAGCTGGTAGCTGAGGAATCTCATCCCAATACCCATAAAGCTGAATACAAACACCTCTGCAGGCACTCAGGCAGCAAGGTCACTGCCCAGGAGCCCCCCACAGCATCAGCCTGCAAGTTCATTTTTCTGCAATGCATTATGTGCGGAGCAGCACAGTACCTGCACATGCAGTCTGCAGGATGCCAGGCAGATACAGAAATACATGCAGGTGTAATAGACCCTGTGATCAGGACCTCTGACAGTAAAATGCAAGCCTAAGAGAAATAAGGTAATTTTTCTTCCTCAGCAGCAGAACGCTGGTATAGTTTCTGCCTGCATATTTCGCTTCCAAAAGCGGCACTGCTGGGAAGTATCTTAACTGCATCATAAAATACAGTATCTTAAGGCTTTTATGGCGTCGGGTTTTTATTATTATTTTTGTTTTTCAAAAATAAACGATGGGCATGGAGACAAACAACAGCCACAGTACAACAGTGAAACCTGTTCAAATAGTCCTTTGAAAACAGCCCAGTGATTTTCATTTACTCACTACTTCACATCCACAGATGTAAAGCAAATGCACACTGGAATCTGTGTACAAATCTCTCAGTTCAAACTCACCTGCAAGTGTGCAACTGGCTTCCCAAAAGCTTTTCTTTCCTTCACATAATTCCTTGTTTCTTCAAACATGAATTCACAACTGGCAAGAGCTATGTCAGCGATTAGCAGTCTTTCCTTTTGAAACACAAATTACAGAACCCAGTTGAATTAGTCCTACATTTCCCCGTATCAGATGCACAATTGGGACACAGATGTTCAGTGTTGTTCATTAAGGGAGGGGGCAGAAGTCACACTAAATATCAAGCCAGACACACTGCATTACTGAAATTAATGACTGGGACAAATGCCTTGCTGCCTGAAGCTCACTTTTAAGTCTCTTCCAGGGTAATGCTCTATTCATAACAATGACTCAAAAAATAGCTACAAATCAACAGGACTCTTACTGACTGAAAAATTCACATTGAATTCTGTTTCAATTATTGGTTTTCACTGCTTGGTTTAAACAACAACTGGATTTAACGATTTCAGTAGGACACCTCTAGAAGATCAAACCTAAAGAAAAAAAACCCACCCTGGCTGTTTATTCCTTCCTCATAGTATGTTGAGAAAACAGAAACTACGTACAGAACAATTACTTCTAGCACCATCGAAATCATCTGATGAATCATGCTGAACCTGTTCCATGAACTGCTTCTATTTCTTTAAAGCAGTAAAAGATTTCCTTTGATCAGGTTTTATATTTACTCACAGTATAAAACTAAACAAACATGATCCCTACCAGACGAGGCAAACACATAGTTTTTGACAAAGCACAGTCATGCTTTGAAAAACCACATTGCCTCTTTGTCCTCCCAAACAATTCCAAAACTTCGTAAACAAAGTTGTAAACTGTTGTTTCCACTAGCAAGGTATTTTGGCAACTAAACAGCTTCTTTACTTTGCTATATGGACAGAGCTCCTTATCTGATATCTTTACCCTTCTACTGGTAGAAGAGCAGTGCTTGCTTGTTTCTTTAAGCAGAATGCCAAATGCATCAGAGACCTCCAACCTATATTTAATTTACTAAATAAAGTGGTTCCATGCTAGAAGTATACAAGAAAACTGTGGCATGTTCTTTCAAATACACTACCCTAAGTTCAAGTCCTTCAATACCTGGGTTGTTGATTAAGAGATCTGGCCTTGAGCTGGTGGGATAACAACATTTTTACCAATGCCCAAAGAATTGCACTTTTAGCACTAGGAACGGTGTACTTCAGTTCAAAAGCAGCCGTATCAACACAATGTTGTGTACAGACATCCCAATTCTGAGCCCAAGGTGGCTTGCCATGACGCATAATCTTCAAGACTAAGGCAGATTCTTGCAATGACAAGAATTGTCTCTGTGTTCTTCCTACAGACAGCAAACACTCATATTCCTCTTACCTGAGGGAGCTCTGCCATCAGATAATAGAAGCCTTCATTCTCTTTTCCAAGCAAGGCACTGGCTGGCAACCGCACATCTTCGAAAAACAGCTCTGCTGTATCCTAAGAGGATTTTAAATGCAACAGTTTATAGCCTGACACACTGATCTCTTCATTCCACTTCTTTTGCCCCATTTTTTTCTTGCTATTTTACACTTTAACTTGAAATCATAGAATCACTTAGGTTGGAAGGGTCCTCCGGAGGCTATCAAGTTTATCTCCTACTCAAAGCAGGTCCAGCGAAGCAAGCAGTGAGGGCCTTGTCCAGTTATGCTTTCCAAAGCTCCGAAGATGAAGGTTCTACGACCTCTCTGGGTCCCTGTTCCAGTGTCTGATCACTTTTACGGTGAATTTTTTTTTCTTAATATCTACTTAGAATTTTCCTTAATGTAACTTGTGTCCCTTGCCACTCTCTTTCACTGTGCTCTTCTAAGAAGAATCTGGCTCCACCATCTCTACAGCCAACCATTAGGTACCTAAAGACACCAGTAATATCCTGTCCTTCCAGGCTTCTTAAGAGTGAACAAATCCAGCTTCCTCAGCCTTTCCTTGCACATCACATCCTTCAGACTTTCACAGGCTAACTCAGCATACATACTTTGCATGTATATTGTTTGAGCTCTAAAGCCTAAGAACTAGAATAGCACCGCAGTTCCGCTCTGTATTTATTTAGCTAATGCCAGGCATTAAGTGGTTTTAGACTTCCTCCAAGTCTATTATGTGTTAGGTGTTGTATGAACTCACTTGAGCTTTCAGGCCAATTTTGTTCAGCTTGCGTCCTTTGATGAAACCTTTTGTTCCATTTTCCACCAGAAAAAGGCTGATCCCATGAGCAGGAGATCGTGCCTCCCGGTTTGTAAACGCAACCACAATCACTACATCGCTCATCCAGCCATTAGTAATGAATACCTGTAAAAAAATGCAACTTGGAATAAAGCAACGAGGTAGCTGGATAGAAGTTAGAGATCATCAAGCAGCAGAAAAAAAAAAATTTGCATTGACACTTTCACAGGTGAACCGAAAGGCAAGGTTTAAGCATCCAGAAGAGTTTTAAGCTTTAAGTTTTCTGAACTAAGTGTTTTGGAACAAGGTCTGTTAAAATAGGAATTAGTTTGAGAAGTGTTATATGGGTCAGAAGCGTGAAGTTAAAGAATATAGAGATCTGTTTCTTTTGTTTGTCTCATGATAAAAAAGGAATACGGTATCAAATGTATACATATAGCCAGATATAACACAGAGGTTCTCTTTTCTAGAAATTAAATTAGCAAGGTATTAACATGCAAAACTATCAACGGCTTCTTGTCACAACTGCTTACTATCATCTGTAAAATGATGCATGAACCTGCCAAAATGATCCACCTTAACTCCAGCAAAAGAAATCAGCTATCTGTCCTGCTTGGCTTCGACTGTGCAGCATGAGCAAGTATCCTTTTAAACACCTGTACATACATACTTGCTTGCACATTTTCTCACCACTTGAAATTCTAAGGCCAGAAGTCTCTATCAGTATATCAGATATCAGTACCATGTTATCAGCAGGAGTACAAAAGGGGCGGGGGGGAAGTAGATTAAGACATTTTATAAGTTAAAAAAAAAAAAAACAACCTGTTGAGCCCACACTTTCATTTTAACACCTTATTTCTGCCTTCTTGCTTTTTTTTATTATGGCAACAAAAGAAGAGGCTAATGCTGCCAGCTTTGCAACAGCTTGACAACACAGAGCATCTGATACAGTTGGGTTTTTTTCTCCTAATACAACCAGCAGGCTCCTCAATAAAGATTCCACAGCTTGCATTGTGGCAACACAAGTTTTTACTCAGGCCACAAAAGACTTCACAGTGGTAGTACATATATTTTGTTGTTCAACCTCAGTACTAAAAAACAGCCCTGGTCCTGCTTACGCTATGCAGGGCTTTTGGGTTTTTTCCCTTTTTTTCCCCAGTTTAAGGGAAAACAGGCCTTTTGATAGGGTTATTTAAAAGCTACAAAAAGAACATACTCAAGCCCTTCCATAAATTGATCAGCAAATTGTCAGCAACAGAAGCATCTTAAGTCCTACTAAAAACAAAAAACAAAAAAAACCCAAAAGTAACTGGGACACACTCTCTCCCCCAACATAACCCACAAAAACACAAAAGTGAAAGGACTGAGGGGAGATACTAACAGTGGTGTATATCCCTCACTGTCTAAATGCATTCAGTTCCCAAAGCTTATGAGTGGCATATATGCCTATTTGCTTACCTTACTCCCATTAAGAATCCAGTCGCTTCCATCCTTTTTTGCATATGTTCGTATTCCCTGCAAGTCACTAAAACAAAATTCAAAAGGTCCTTCAAGAAACCGTTCCAGAAGCTGCAATTTGTATCTTGAATTCTACCCAGTATAAAATAAGGTAGATTTTATACTGGCCAGGCATGGGCTGAGTGAAAATGCGTATGAGAATAATGAAACATGGTGTAAAGGCTGAGAGTGTAACAGAAACCGTAAGCATGCTGTAGCAAAGTATGATAAATCCATGCAATTGTACAAAAGCATGAGGTAACATTTTAACATATCTGCTTGTGGAAGGCGGTGTAATACAAGCACTGACACAAATGGCTCCGCATCCCCTTACGTCAACATGCCCTACATGACAAACACTAGACAAAAACCACATCCTCTAAGCAGGCTCAACCCTCATGAGGTGGCTCTGTAAAAAGCCACTGGCAACATCTACCATCTATAGAATCACAGCATGGTTTGGGTTGGAAGGACCTTAAAGATTATCTAGAAGTATGACACCAACAGGTTTTGCTCTTCACTTCTCCCTCTCTGTTTTGGAAACTGGCCAGATCAGCTGTGTCTACTTCAAACATGTGCTGTCTGTCCTTCAGTAATGATGAGCAAGGAGGGACATTTCTCTCTCTAAAAGGATTCAGAGGAAAGAAAATAAGGCGTTCTGTTCCACAACAAAGCTAATAGTAAAGTCAAGCCTCTTTACCAAGATATGTCATTTTCTCCCAACTACATTTCATATTAAAAGTATGTTCACATGACAAGCAAGTTAGTAACTATAAACTCGCACCATAAAAGCGAATACAAAGTACATTTGCCCACAGTGGGATGATAACAGATTCTGAGCAAGTATCTCGAAGTGACAAAGCTGTAATAAAGTAATCAATAAGTAACAGTTGGTTTTGAGGTACTACCTAATGTAGGATACTGTCTAGTCACTAAGACGACCATACAACCAGGTGGGTCAGGAATTTTTTCACTGAGAACATTACGTGCTGTCTACTGATTTACGACCATTGTTTTAGTATCCAGCTTACCTGCCAGCCCCAGGTTCTGTCATGGCGATAGCTCCAATACACTTGCCTGCAACCATTTCGGGGATAAAGCGTTTAATCTGTTCTTCAGAGCCATATTTTGCAATGTAGGGCATGACTATATCTGAATGAAGGCTGAATCCCGGGCCAGTGCAGTTAACATACATCCTTGGGGAGAGTTGTGGGAAAAAGAAAGAAGTTCAAACAGCAGTACTACAAAGATTTAAACTGTGAACTTTACACAGTCACAACAGACCCAATAATGAAGAAAGCCCCACCACACAGACACCTCGGACATAATCTGAGCTTGTGGCACTTGTACTGTTATTTATAGAATGTACTTTCACAGCCAAATGAGTGTATAACCTACCAGACTAACTAAAATGCCTCCCCCAGTCACGAAGTCCAAACAGTGGAGCACAATGATATTTATTACTTAAACAATCATCTGGAACATTTAGAACAGAAGGGATTTACATATACCTAAGCTATCATTTCCATGAGAAAGATAACACCATTTTCTGTAAGCAAATGTATTCCACAATGAGAACATCTTTTAGAAAAAAAAAACATACAGTCTCTTAATAATATCACTGAAATTCTTCCTGAAGCAGCTAGTACTTACTGCTCCTCCCAGACCACAGCCGAAGAGAGAATATCCGCTCCGATGCCTCCATGTTTTTCAGCAATAGCAACACCCAGCAAACCCTGCTGTCCAGCCTTTTCCCAGAGCTCCCTGCTCACCTGGCCATCCTTCTCCCATCTGTGAATTAAATGCAAGGACAGAGTCACACACCAAATCCCCCACGTGCTACTGTTTATTTGTCACGGCTGCTGCTTCACACGAGAGCACCTGCAGCCAGGTTTCACTGCAGAGGGAGAGATTTTTTTGGTCTCCCCAACACACAATGTGCAGGGTACATAGACAACTGTATTTCCCAGCTAAGAAGCAGTGGCTTAATAATAGGTTTTCTATTCAAGTCTACAGATGCTACTGGTATTGCAGGGGCACAACAGCGTAACAAGTTTGAACTCCTGCTTCCAACATATAACCTGACATCTCTTTAAGCCTTGTTATGAAAGGCAGTGCTGCCTATTGATCCGAGTACCAGACCAGGATTTAGGAGATTTAGCCACAACCATCTGGATAATTACAAGCAGGTCTTTATCTTCCTGACGTTCCACTCTCCCCACGTACAAAATGAGTGTAACACAGTATCTCATGTGAAAGATTTCAACTCTAACTGCTTTGTAAGAACCAAGCATTAATATTAGTAACTCTTACATAACAATCACTCACAATAAGTGCACAGGGACTAAGTACTATGTCTTGGTAAATTACTGCTGTAAGGTGTTTTCAAGTTTGTAAATCGCTAGTTGAGGCCTATTGGATGACAGTTTGCAGGCTTTAAGACCACAGGAATCACTTATTCTTGGAAAAACAGTGCCTCTTTATGGAGTTTGTCAACTCAACAGAAAGTCAGATGGCCATTAATGGCACGGCGTAGCTTTTTTTTTTTTTTTTTAACTTCTCTTAAAATTGTGGTTTTAAAAAAAAGTTATATGATAGACAGATTAGATCAGACACACTCCTCTGACACACCTGTGTGCAGAGCTACACCACAGAACTTTATCCACAGTTAATCAAGTACCTTATCCTACACATTTAACCTCACTCCCAGAGCTATCGCTCCTACACTGGAAGTCTTAGACAAATCTCTCTCATAACCATTTTTGCTTTCTTCCCCCCTCTTTCAGTGCCATTCCTGTCTACTTCATCCATCACAAAAGCTTCTCCTCACAATAATCCACAACTGCATTCACTGATGCCACACCTGCCTCTTCACATCAGCCCAGCCAATTAACACACTATGCCTGAAGCCTGTTTACTCGAAAGTTGTGAGAACAAAATGGTTCATAGGTCACCAAAGTGATGCAAGAACACAAGTCCAACTTGTTCCAGTCTCTCTTGGAAATAGTTGTGTTAGCAAGCTAACAAACAGGATCTTCAGTAACCTCAAGCAGAGCCAGTACCTGTTCACAAACATGCGCTAGAAATCATTCCAAAAGATGAGGGAAAACATCTGGTTTTGCAGACCGAATATGACTGTACAATGGAAAAGCATACTGCTTGGAGGTCACGGTTTGAGCATGAAAAAAAATAGTTGCCAACAGCCCTGATATAAGCTGTTTCCATTGCCTCCCACTGTTCATTTCTGCCCCAGAGCCACAACACCCCACCCACTGAATTATGCCATCTCAACTGTTTGTGGCTACACACTGCGAACTGCATCAGGAAACTCATCTAGCAGCGAGATTTAAGAATAAGCCCTTCACTACCCCCCGGTGTTTTTGCAGGAATGTTTTTCAAGTAAAGCAAAAATTGCTTAAGACGCTACTGCAGCTTAACACTTTCTGTTCAAAAACATACCCCGAGTTCATTTACTTTCTTTCTCCAGCTGTAGTGTGATTGGATATAGCCAAGAGAAGAGTGAAAACACCCTCCAGTTCTAGTTCAATGGAAGAAAGACACTTCTACTCTGTGCAGAAGACCACACATTTCCACAGAAGCAAAAAAAGACATACGTTTAAACAAAGATGTTTTGTACAAGCTTCTTGGCAATACATAATCCAGCTTACCATCCTACGTGTACTGCATTTACAAAATCTACTGCGACGTAACTTAGACACAGTGTTAATGCTTTTTGGAGACAGCAGTACAACAGCGTGGCAACTGAGCTGTCTCCCTAACTCTGCCCCCAAGACACTGGTGTCAGAGTTAATACCTACAAGCAGGGACACTTTTGCTGCAACTCTGCAAACTGCATTTGTCTGCTCACTGGCCTAAGACGACGATGCCAGATTGCCTACACTGGAGCTCAAAGAATGCAATGATTATGTGTGGGGTTTTTTTTTCACATATGATTTTCATCGGCAGCTTTGTTTCAATTGAGTAAATTTGAAATACAAAGCTTGTAAATGAAAACAAATATCCTGTTTATGCTGTCATATTAAGACTAACACCCCAAAAAGCATTTTGAGGAAAAAATACGTATTATTTGGCAAACCAGAATGTTTAAAAGACACCCTACTCTGCATGAAAAGGCAGCACTTCTTCCTGGAAGAACTTCCTGGCGCTCTCCCTGAAGATATCATGATCTGACGAGAAGATTCTTCGAATTCCTATATCGATCAAACTTTTAGCAGAAGATGGTTCTGGGCGCTTTGTGCCGTTCTGTTCAGTTTGCAGAGGACTAAAAAAAGACAAGTGAAAGCATCTGTTAGGACAGAGGCACCCCCATTTACATAACCCTTTTAAAAGAAAGGAAACACCTGTGTTGTTAAACATCGGTCACATCCCAAGTCTAGCACATTGTAAGGTCCAAAGGATATCCACAATAAATATATAAGACCTAACATACACTGTACTTCAGTGGGCTGTGAAAGGAGGTAAAGCAAGACTGGTTTGTCCTTAATGCTTCAAATAAATTAAAACCAATAATAATACAAACACAAGTAAGAGGATAAAGTGTCTGTTCATTAGAGATGCTAAAAAATAATCACTGCTTTCTAACCCTCCACCACACAACCTCCAAAATGCAATTCAGCTCAACTGAAACTGAGAAGGTAACTTTTTGAACAAATAAACTTTTTTATGGGTTTTGTTCATTCTGTACAGGCCCCCAAAAGCCCCAATATTGCAAATCTATGACACTGAAAATTCACACACTCAAAAGAAAAGCAAGTACAACACAGATTTGCACGCTCTGAGGGCTATATTGTACTCTGCATTATCACATTTATCTGCATAGTTGTAACCTTGAAAATAATACTTTCTAATTCCTTCTAACTTCTAGTATTTTTGTTGTGCAGGAATGCTAATCCTTCTGAAACTCTGTAAACATATATAAAAACATATGTAAAAATAAAAAGCCTCTTTAACAAAAAATAAAAACTGCAACAGTGGTAAACGTCATTAGTTGAAACCACACAATGAAAGTATAACTACAAAACAACAAGGAAGGGTTTAAAGCTTTTGTAGGGGTTTGGAACGTCAAGAACGACATACTACTTTAGGGCTAAAAATGAAAATTCACTTCTTATATTTGTGCATTGGGTTCTTTGACTTGCTTTTATTTTATTGCCACAAAACATCAGAAATTATGAATACAGAGCTGAGCTTTGTTAAATGCAAAAGGCATTCGCTGTTCCTTTCTCAAACTATTTTGTTCACCTCTCTTCAGTTCCTGTGCACCAGTTTCCCAGCATAGCACAGTAATTGCATGTAGTCTCACAGAGCTGAGCCTACACTTGTTTACTCCATTACCGTGACAAAGGTCTTTCTTTACTGCCACATGAAGCTACTCGTGCTCTTCTGGGTGCAGAGGATTAAGTGCCCCTGAAACACAGACTCTGTTTGCTTCTAGTGATATTTGGAAGAAATGAATGACTGCAACTTGCTTGTTCAGTATTTTGCACTCTCAAACACAGGCTTCCTGTCCTAGGCGCACAGTATCTCTCCCAAAAGCTCCGCCTTATTTTTAAAGCTGTTTAAGATGGCATTGAGCTTTTATTTAGGACCACCCTTTTGTTTAACTGCAGCTCACAGCCCACATGGCACACCACGGAAGGGCCAGGCTGCTCCTTCACACCAACCTCAGCCCTAGCAGACATGACTCGAAGGTTGGAGGAGGCATGAGCACCCTCCTGCTTTCCTGCTCCGCAAAAACGCCCTTCCCTGAGCCCAAGTGCCCTGCTGCCACAGGCTGACGGGTGACCAGGGTGCCCGGGTAAGGACGTGTCCGGCCCATCACCTGCTGCCACCACGGCACTCGGTGTCCCCTGGGCGTGGACGGGAAGTGGAGCAAAGGTCAGCCCTGTCACGGAGACGCTCAGGGGCTCCCAAACCTGCCGGGCACAGGGGGCTCAGGGGCTCCCAGAGCTGTCAGGCCCAGGGCGCAGCCCAGGGTGCTTAGAGGGGCTCCCAAACCTGCCATGGACAGGGGGCTCCCAGAGCTGTCAGGCCCAGGGCGCAGCCCAGGGTGCTCGGAGGGCTCCCCAACCTGCCGGGCACAGGGGGCTCAGTGGGCTCCCAGAGCTCACGGGCCCAGCCCAGGGTGCTCGGAGGGCTCCCCAACCTGCCGGGCACCAGCCGCTCACCCAGACCCCAGCTGCCTCCTGCAACGGGGGTACAGGTGCACACGTAGACACGCGCACCTATATGTACATATACACCTGTGCCTGTAACTTTCCCACCACACATATGCGAGGCATGCATCCACCCCCCTCCAAATATACACATAGGTGCATACACCCGCAGCATACGTATTCATACAGGTATGGATATGCACGTATAGCACGAGCAACCCCATCAACACTGCCCCGCGCAGANCACCCCCGGTGCGCCCCAGCGGGGCCCCCAGACCCAGGCGCCCGGGCACACACCCCCACCCCCACCCCCACCACGCTGCCCCGGCGCACAGCCGCCTCCCCACCCGGCCTCGGCCCCGGCCATGCCCACCAAGGCCGACCCTGCGCCCCGCTAACCTGGCCTGGGCGGAGAAAGGCCGGGAGCCGGCTGCTCGCCACAACCCGCGCAAGCGAAGCAGCCGCACCGCCATCTTGCGCCNAAAAACTAATTCTTATGAGTCTTGAATTATGTCATAATAAACTCCTTAGTATTCCATAAAATACAGAACACTTGTAAGTGCTGAGGGCTAAGCTGAAGCTTTGGGGGGTTTTGGTTGGTTGTGTTTTTGGGTTTTTTGGTTTTTGTTTTTTTTTTTCCCGGGTCGTTCGGTGGCTGCTTTTCGGCTCCTCTCCTCGCGCGTTCTGGCGTAGTGGAAGGCTTTCTGCTGCCCAAAACCTCCCGCGACACGCACCCCTGTAGTCATCCCTGTTCCCGCAATTATAAATCCCTTCTAATACATCTGGGCTTACAACAGGGTTATGATGAAACGTCTGTATAGTTGTCCCAAATCAGGCTCGTTCCCAGGGCGCAGCCCAGGGTGCTTAGAGGGGCTCCCAAACCTGCCATGGACAGGGGGCTCCCAGAGCTGTCAGGCCCAGGGCGCAGCCCAGGGTGCTCGGAGGGCTCCCCAACCTGCCGGGCACAGGGGGCTCAGTGGGCTCCCAGAGCTCACGGGCCCAGCCCAGGGTGCTCGGAGGGCTCCCCAACCTGCCGGGCCCCAGCCGCTCACCCAGACCCCAGCTGCCTCCTGCAACGGGGGTACAGGTGCACACGTAGACACGTGCACCTATATGTACATATACACCNTGGTTAAAATCTCTTCGCCTAGTAATTAAATTAGCATGCTCAGCTGTCCTTCAGTTTGAGTCTGGGGTGTAATTGTGGTAGGGGGCTCATGAGTCGGTGGTCGCGATCTCCCCCAGCTGGAATTGCCTTTTCCTTAAGNTGCATACACCCGCAGCATACGTATTCATACAGGTATGGATATGCACGTATAGCACGAGCAACCCCATCAACACTGCCCCGCGCAGACGGGAAAGTACACACACACCCCCACCCCCTACACC
>VZTL01006690.1:31061-71127 GCA_013400535.1 Scopus umbretta | reverse complement strand
TTTTTTTTTTTTTAATAGTCTACAACTTCCCCTGAAGGGAGCAGTAAACTAGTTATCTGTAAATGGAGATTTACTCGGTCACCAGTTGTATGGAAGTGGAATTAGACTCCATTGTCATTTTGAAAGCATCATGGGCGTATGCACAGCATTGCACAAATGAAGAGCTGCGCCAGACAAATAACAGGTCGCCCATCCAAAAGGGCTTACATTAATTACGTTAATCCAGTAGAGACAGAGGAGTGTGATTAAACAGTCTCTACTGCCTGGGATTTGGCTGTTATCCAGCAATAATCCTGCACAATCTGTGTTTGAAGTGTGTGTGTAAGGGGAATACTCTAACCACCTACCTTCGACATCAAAGCCAGAGACTTGGGTAGATGCAGGAGCAGTTCCTGGAGAGCAGCATCTCTAGAGATGAGCCCCGAGTCCTTCAGCTCAGCTCCTGCAGAGCAGCCGGTCTCTCCCTCGACTACTGTGAACCCAGGGACACCGGGGACTTGAAGTTAGGTAGTAACTTTAATTAAACCCCAAAAGCCTCTTTAAGGAAGAGCAGAAGTAGACACAAGAAACACAAACTTCATGCTAAACCATAACACTAAGCTGTTTCCTATGCGCCTGATACAGGACAGTCTTCTTCAGAAGGGAGGAAGACTCAAGCCACAACGACCCTCCACGCAGACAGACACTTGAGGTGAGATTAGGAATCCCTCTCCAGGAGAGAGGAAACTGCACAGAAGGCGGCTCATCCTCCTGCTGCACAGAGAAGTCTATTGAACGACAACAATTTAAGTGTCACCTTCAAATCTCCCTTTTCTTCAGCCATCACACAACAGGTATGAACACAACCGGCTCAAGAAGGATACTGATTCACACGCAGGAACGTAGCCTAGAACATCAATGGAGTCACAACCCACGGTCTCTACCAAATCACATGTTTGTGACCAGCAGAAAAGGAGAGGACCCTTCAGGCAACTGAAGCTATTTTGTGCTGCACAGGCAGGTTGCAACTAAGAAGCCTTTAACCTGGGTTGGAGGCAGTAAGCCTCAACGGTCAATACTGGACCTTCTGCTACTCCTCCACTGCCTTCCCGCGGCGGGCCAGAGGTTACAAGTCACAGAAGGCGCAGACCCTGCAAACTTTGGCTTGTGCGTGCTTTGTGCCACTTCCCCAGCCTGCAGCGGGAAAAGCCAGCTCCACGGCAGCGATGCCCGCCAAGCGCGCCCGCTGTCCCCAGAGGCGCGGAGGGTGGCAGGCGGGGCGACGCAGCAGGCTGCAGCTGCCACTCTGCTCCTGCAGTTTCAGCACGGCAAAAGGTTAGCTCAGCTGCTGGCCCAGCTGGCAGCAGACCCGCACTGCTGCTGTGAGGACCCTGCTGATTTACTACCCACCTGCTGTAATTTATTTATTCATTTCTTTGCTCTGTCGCTGGCCTGCTGTCTCCCATCCACAGGCATCTCTCAGGGAAACGGAGCAACAGGCCCCGAGTCACTACTAGCAGACACGGGGAGCTCTGCCTACCCACTGAGCAGCTTTTACCAGCCCATTCGGTCTTAAACATCACCTTTGCCAAACAGACAGCAGTTCTATGCTACCCAGCACAGCTCCAGAGAGAAGCTGACAAGAAAAACCATGAATCTTCTGATGAACTTTAACTCAAGGCAGTGCTAGCGTGGACTCCACTGTGCAGCAGCTGGATGCAGCACTGCAGGCTGTGAGGACCGGGACCAGATGCACAGCTTCTGGGATGTGAATGGGGAAAGGTCCACTCCTAAACATCAAATCCCAGTTCTATGCTGACCGCTGACAGTGAAGGCAGACCTTAAATCTAAAGGGATCCATTTAAACAAATCCTATTCCTCTCTCTCGCATCCCTCTCAGAAAGTCTCCAGGATATCGTGGAAGAACCAAGACACTCTCATAACAAAAGCAGAGGTCCCACCCCTTCTTTTCCCTGCTTTTCAGGGAAATAACAACAGAAAATAGCAAGTCAAAAGGCAGGTCTGAGAAATGCTCTGTTGCCAAGTCTCCTGGACATACAACCAAGGCAGCAACTTAAATGTATACACACACAGAGAACTGTAGGAACATGACCAAAAGCTATTTCTAAATTCTCAGTCTCATTTGCCAACTGAGATGCTACACATGGCAAGTCATTTCTCTGTCTCAGCATGGGAGATGGGACAGAAATCTGCTAAACAATGTGAAGAAACGCTCCTTGGGCAGGAATCAAAGAGTCAATGCTTGCAAAGTGCCTGCATAACACAAAGTGCAGATCACTGCTACAGAAGTCTGGTTTGCAGTGTGTTCTTTCATGCCATGGTAGAAAACCCCACTCATACAAGCAGGGAAGAATGTGAAAGTACAACCATCCTACTACCAACCTTGGGGTGGATAAACTCACTGCAAACTGTTAAAAAACCCAACAAACTTGTGGGTCTGCTGTAGCTGTCATTCCCAGAACCTCAACTCAAACACAGGTGCTTTTTGATGAGCTGCTGACAGCTAATTTATTCAAGGTTTCCATTTTCT
The DNA here is from genome assembly GCA_013400535.1 of Scopus umbretta. Lineage (NCBI taxonomy): Eukaryota > Metazoa > Chordata > Aves > Pelecaniformes > Scopidae > Scopus > Scopus umbretta. The sequence continues at coordinate 68,597 of VZTL01006690.1, read as the reverse complement.
TTGAAAAGCCCAACATCCACAGCAGGAAAGGCAACAACGTTTTCTGTGGGTCAGCAAAACAGGGCAAATGCCGCTTTCATTTTCCACCCTAATCCTAGATGGGGCAGGTCTTGCTCACGCTCAGAGGCACAAGTACTCTCAGCCACATGGCTGGGAATGAGTTTTGCTCTGCAGCGATATAACACCATCCAATTCACAGCTGGAGGTTTTCCAGTTAATAAAACGGCCGTATGGGGCATTAAAAAACAAAACCAAGAACCAAAAGAGTTTCTTTTCTTTACCATCTCCAGTCTCAAAAATCCCTCCAAAAAAATGCCAGCCAAAAAGTAAAACAGCAGTCAATGGTACTCCTGAAATTCAAGAATGCCTTTTTTTTCTTACATACTTTTTACTCAGTGCAAGTGTTATCAGCACCTTTGATCACTGTGCTATGGGCAGAAGACAAATAACGATGGGTTGGAGGCAATAATTAGCGTCTTCAGCAAACACTGGGATCTCTTTGGGAACAAGACTCCTAGCGCACTTGCTTCCCCTCCTGACACCACCCACACCCGCCATCAGAACACACTGTTTATTCACAAAACAAGCTTGCTTTGCAGGAAAATGGAGAGCACATGCATCCCGTGCTCTAGGAGGAGGCACACAGCAATGCCCTTGGGAATCACCCAACAACTGTGATACAGAAAGGCAACATTTTGGCCAGATTCTATTTAGACACCTAATTCCCACAGTTATCGATTAAAATAAAGAGCCTGAATTTTAACAGAAATTAAAGAGCCTTTTGATGTGAGGATCCAGGCTTCTGTACACTTAATGGAGATGGCCCATACCATGTTTCTGCTGTATCAGCTTAGCTCCTGTCTTAACTTTAGTTGCTTCAATGCCTGCCACCCTCAGCCTTATCATGCTGCTGCTCACCTCCACGCTCCACCTCCCTGCTTCACCTCACTTTTGCCAACATCCTTATACTTGCCTTCGCTGAATGCAGCCTTCGCTCATGCAGATTTCCCATATCCTTACGCCATCCTAAGTCTCCTCCAACAGCTCCCTAGTGCACTGTAGATTCAATTTCAAATTGCCCTCCTGGGCTGCAGTAAGCAGCAAGGACTTTCTCGAGCATATCCTTATCCAGTGCTACACCTCCTTGCTCGCCTCCTCCTCACTCTGCTCCTCCGGCTCAGCTCCAGAATTTACTGCCCCTCCAGGGCTAATAAAGCCCAAACTTGCTGATTTTAAGGCACAGAGTAAGTCTCATCTGTTTACTCAGACTTGGAATACCACAGGACAGCGAGACTGATTTATTCAAAAAGCTTTGCTCGAGCTGCTCTAGTCTCCACATTACTACGGTTTTGGGGGGGTGCAGAATGTGAGATGAACTCAAGAAGCTACACAAGGGAGCATTTTATCCAGGAACACTGAAGAGCAGCACAGCTTCATTTTCACTTCTCTTGTTTATCTGAAATTTTTACTTCAACGGGTCTTTTATCCATCAGCAAAATACATTTAAGACTACATTTTTCACCTAATGCAATGGCCTGCCCTAATCTTTGCCAGCTGCGCCAACCTGTGCATTATCCCCACACACACACACACACTCCAGTGTACTTTCTCATTAAGCCAAGGAATTACTGGAGCACTCCTATCAGTGGTGGGATGTAGCAAGGCCAGGGTGATGGCATGACTGCCATCTCTGGCAGCAACATGATTTTTGACAGGCCGATGCCACTTCTAAGATATCTTCACTCCAGGAGAACAGTTTTGTGCCCAATTCACCACCTTCATAGCCTTGAAGCCAAAACCCTAAGCATCCAGACAAGAAAGTAATAGACTTGGGATGAAAAATGCACAACCTAACTAGGAGATGAGAAACTGGGAAACTGTGTAAACAGGGAACCATGGACTTCATTGACATTTCTGTTGCCACAGGCCATAAGCATAAGTGAGATTCAAAAGTGACTGGACAAGCCCGGGGCTCATGTCCCCTGTGCTGGTGGCTCTTGGAAGCAGGTTTTGGAGCAGCACGGAGTCTGACTGTCCTCAACCTGCTTCTTGCACCCCACTATGCAAAAACAGTGTTGGTCTCAGTTTAACCATCCAACCCCTGTAGACAAATCTGCAGAGGTGGAGCAGGCTAGAGCTAACAGACAAGAAACCAGGACTATTAACCCCTCTGACACTGAAAAGTAAGGAACGTCTGCGCCCATGGAAGACATTGCTTTGCAGGAATGCAGTGAGATGTTTTAGGTCTCAGAGTAACTGCAGGGCACTGGAGGCAGAATTCCTGGGGTCTATTTTCACCCTCCTGCTAACTTGTTGCATAACCCCGGAGACATTGCTGGAGTAAGAGTATTTGTTTAACCCATGCTTAACTTGAGTTTTGCTACTACTTATAGATCAAGTACCTCCAGGATGCTAAGCACCTAATGAAGTTTGTTATCCAATTACAGAAAAGACCAGTTTCCATTTGACACAGAGTTCTCACCAACGCAGGAAAGGAAGCAAGGTTTGGAGAGACAAGAAGTTATTTTATGAAATCACATGATAGCTGAGAAACAAAAAGTAAATCCTTAAGTATGAGCAGTCACACTGGTCAGAACAAGATTCACCAAGCATGAAAATGTGTGTTTTCCAGCGGCCTCAGCTGATCAAATAGGTGTTATCTGTCCCTACAAATCTCTTACCCTGTGGCACCTGTGGGAAACTCTTCACAGCTTCCATAGAACTACCGCAAATAGTTTAGTTTCCTGCAATGCTGCTGCTTGCAGTGTCTACAACGCAGCATGCTTGTGTACCACCACTACCAGAACAGCATGCTTTTACAGAGGACATAGATGAAGATATGCACTGACATAAAACAAAACTGCAGTAAAAACATCTTTACACTTGCATTTCAGGAATGTGAGTTTTTATGTAAAAAGCGGAGGGGGAACATTGAACACACACACACACCCATCCACTACACAACAAAACCAATGAGTTCCCAAAATGATCAGAAAGCTAAGAGGCAACCCACAGCTGAGGACAGTAACGCATTAATCAATGCTGAAGACACCTTGGCAGCATGGCCAGGGTACTCTGCAGCTCACTTCTTGCGTGCCACTGCCCCGTTCAGTCGCCACAGCACACAGTTTATAACTCTGCAGAGGGAATGCTTTCTCTAACAAGTATTATTCTTTTGATGATCAGTCTGATTGAATTAGGATATGTTGTTAGCTGACAGCTAACAAGATACAGGTGGTCTTTCATCACAAGGGTAATTGGTCTCTGCATCAATGACTAATACAGCAAAGTTGTCCCAGTTGCCTTCCCGCCCCCCCCAATATTATTTCTTCCCAACTCTAATAAGCAGTACTATGGTCTTGTACAAATAGTTACAGTGGGAATGGTTTGTCCAACACTGAGAATAGGAATGTATAGAAAACCACAGGGAAGAAGCGAGGAAAGCAGAGGGAAGCAGGGAGGAAAGAATTGTTGTACAGTGCATCTTGCTCTTTTATGTGTTTGAACTCTTGAATTTCCAGTATTGCTTTGATCTGCTGTCTTTGGCCAGATCCAACACCTTGTAATAGCAGCAGTCTTGTTTAGGTGCAGCGAAGTGCTCTGAGGTATTAAGTCAAAGAGCAACATGACATGTTGTTAACATCCGAGAAACTATTTAAATTCTTACATTTTAATTGGCTAACAAAGGGCCAAATTTGGATAGCCTCCTCCAGACAAAATCCCTATTACTGAAATCAAAAGAGGACTTAGTGAGAGCAGGCCTCCCTCTAAGGAAAAGCCAAATACCTCATTAGCAGCACAGCTAATGAAATTGCTGTACCTTGGCAAAAAGAAATCTGCAAAAAGAATTTCCAAGTGCTTTCAAATGACCAAAGTTGGAAGGAGCAATTTAGGGGCCAAACCCCAAACCTGGAGAAGGCAAAGCCAAAATGATTTGTCCAAAGCCAAGGGGAAAGCTCCCAGCTCAATAACCCCGGACCAGCCAAGCAGAGGCCTTCTGCAGCCCTGCGGCTCTTCTCCAGCAGCGTGGGCACTTTGAGCCTCCCCTTCCCCACGCCGGACCGCAATGTCCGCAGCAGGCAGCGCTCCCCGGCCCCGCTCGAGATGCGTTCAGCTGCCAGAGCCACACCGGCAGCAGCTGGAAGGGATCTAACCACAGGACAAAAAGCTCATCCCTTCCCAGAGTTCTTAGCCCTGCAGATTGCCTCCACACTGCCCACATGAAAAAATATATAAGGAGGTCAAAAAGCCTCAAGTTTACTTCCAGGGTGAACCAAACCCCATGCATGAAAGGGGGAACATCATTTTTGCCCTGTACTGCTTTCAGCCAGAGCTTCTGGGATGCAGCTCGTGGCCAAGTGCACCTTCCTCAAGCTCAGTTTAGGTCCTTTAGTCAGTGTTTTCCTTGTGGCAGCAGAGCTGGTTTGGAAGACGGAGCTGACTGACGGCTGTGAAGTGACAGGTTGGTCAGTGGGGAAACACCTCGGCACCAGCACAGCGGCGGCTTTCCCAGCAGCAGAGCGGACAGAGCTCCAAAATAAGTAGACAAGATCTTTGGTAAGTTAAATCCCAGCGCCAGGCCCCTGGGGACAAGTCTGCCAGATGAGAGGTTTTAGTTTGCTACTGATCCCGCGCATACAGGCTGCCTTCCCCCCGAGTCCATGCACCACACCAGGGAAGGGCTCCCGCTCCACAGACTCTTCTGATGGTGTATAAGGTGACCAAGCAGCACGTCAAGGAATTTTGTAGGTTTTTTGCAAGGTGCTCACCACTTGTGGCCACTGTTTTTCCCTCCAGGCTGGTCCATCAGGGGTAATCAGACATTTCCAGTTATTGAGACGGCACTACTGTCTCCACAGCAGCTCTGCCCCGGGCCTCACAGAACAGGTACTATTGGGCCGTCTCACACCTTGGATTCACACCACAGCTGCTCCTCTGATGTTAACACCATTACGTTTTAATTACACAGGTTCACACACTGAACCTGTCACATTGGTCAGGCACCTGTTGGACATCTCATGCCAGTTACACACACAGCCTTGAAGAAAGTCTCATCCAGGGCCTGATCTGCCATTGCTCCTTGATGTCCCTCACAGCCTGTGGCCAAAGCGTGTCCTGCCCCATTGCCCAGATCCCTGAAGTAGATCAGCTGCCTTCCTGCTGCTAGGCCGGGCAGCGACCTGCGCAGATCCACCAACAGACAGCAAAGCAGTCATGATAAAAATGCAACTTAACAGCAGCTTTGGCAACCGAGCACCGCCAGGCCCCATGTGTCAACAGACCCGTATGTTTGTGCCGTGGCACTGCTTGGGACTTTGTAAAAACAAATACTTTTAAGGAGGTTACTCAGATAGCACCTATCTGGCACCCAAAGGCTGTGAATGTCGGCAGGCCTGGCACTCGGCTCAAACCTGCAGCTACCTCTCCAAAGGGCAAAAAGAATTTGGTTGAGCACCTCACCCAGCGACAGAAGAGGCAGCTGCGAAAGAGCAAAAGCAGAAGCTTTTGTGAAAGGGTTACGTGTTCTCCTACGCACTCGTGTAAGCACCTTGTCCTGCAGATAACTGAGTAACAGCCAGCTGCTGGCAACGTGTAAAGCCAGGCCGGCCAGCTTTCCCTGCAGCTCACAACATGGCAGACATCACCAAGACAGGCAGGGACATGGCTCTGAAGCCCTGGTAGCACTGGGCAGGACGTATGCATCAGGACATACAATAAAGCAGTAACTATTTGCAACTTTAAGGCAGTGATTTTCTTTTAACACTACTTCAGGTCACTGCCCTTTTTTGTTGCAAGGTTACAGTGGTACAGCAAAATTCATGAAAGCTGTCTCTTGCTCACTTGGCTAAGGATGAGTGGGATAATAATTTCTGACAAGTCCTTAAATATCCTCCATATCAAATTCTTTGTTTTGGTAGAAGAGGATGACACAAGCCTCAGTACCAGGCAACAAGACTTTCACCACTGCTTTGAGGCTAGTGCCCTGATTTGTGCTGGCAAAGGGGCAGATCCTGTGCCTTGTCCTGCCATGGGAAGGCATACGCCAAACAGAGCTCCAAGTGTCCTTGGTGCCAGCCTGTAAATTGGGACCAAAACATCTGGAGGCTCCTTATGGGCAATGAGTTAGGGAGTCTCAGTCAAATTCCCAGGAGAAGGGCCAAGACTGACAGCACACACCAGCTCGCTTCCACTTGCACCATCAAGGAGGTACAATACAGCCTTCAGCTCTTGCATGGGCAACTCAGCACCTTCCAATCTATTTAATTAATTTTATGAACCTTAGGACTAATATATACTGTCCTCTGCATGCCTGCCATTTAAATGGCAAGGACACTGCTTTAAAGAGGCTGCCCCAGGAATGATGTAGCTCACTAGGTTCTCCCAGCTGGACCATTTCAAATACACTACAGAAAGAAACCAACATGCTCAAAAAATGAAGTGATTTTTACAAGACACCAGAGTCAGCAAATCCCAATTAAGCCAAAAATCAGCTGCAGAGTACACAGAGAGCACAGAGTAACATGGAAACAGCTCCCACCCTCAATATGCTCTCACACAAAGTCATTTGTGTTGGACTCAAGCTTTATTTACTGAGCTCATGACAAAAAAAGCTATTAGCAGAAGGTTAAGGTAACTGGAGCAATTGCTGTAAAATAAGGGAGCCCACAGCAGTTACGACTTTGTGCATATATACGTTTAATTGAATAAATACATCCATTCAGCTACTGCCTTTCACAGCTCAGCCTTCCTGCCTGCAGTGAGGAAGGTTATTCCCATTAATTGATTATTGTTACTGCTCTAATACACCCTACACGCCTGTTTATGTTTCCATTTAATTTTCCAGGATATTACCACTGGCACTGTAAGAGGGGACATGTGTAACCGAGCCAGCCCCGCTGACACACAGCAAATGAGAACACCAATCTCTCCCCAAAGGGGAATAATTACAAAAGGCTGCAGGTTATCAATGGATCAGTGGGTTAGGCCAACATAGTTAATACCGGTATATCCGCATGAAGCTGTGCAATTTAATCTGAGCACAGTTAGTCCACAGGGAAGACAACCCAATGAATCTGATGCAAAGACACCTTTCAGTAATGAACAGGCATCAACAGCACTCACGCTGGCAACAGCACTCCTTTTAGTTTAGTGTTAATATCGTGCCTTTCTCAACCCCTTGGAGACTGTGGCAGAAAGCAAAGGCTCTCCAAATCACCCGTAGGAGGATGCATTTACCACCCAAAATTATTACAAAATTCCATCAAGTCTTTAGGCTAAAAATATTACATACCTATAAAACTGCATATACCAGCAAGGAGAAAAAACAACTCCCTGGAAAAAGTTCTCACACTCCGCAAGTGCACATGCCCACATGGAAGTGGACAAGCTCAGCAAGCAGCTTGTGGGTATTGAGTGGGTACACAGAGGAAATACAACAGATAGGAAGTCAGCTAAGATCCACTATAAAAGACCTACTAGAAGCAGGCTTTAAAAGGAAAAGGGTTAAGGAAAGCACAAGGCTGGCACTTAAGTGGGTGAGCTCAGAGAAGCATGTTCCAGCAAGAAGGGCTAATAAAGCACCCATGTTGTTTGCAGAGCACAAATGAGCACGCAAGGAAGGAGTACGACCAAGCGGGAAAAGCTGTGAGGAGTGAAAGGAATAAGCAGCCAGGATGGGCGGCTGTACGGACCCCGTGAGCGGGTCCTAAAGCCCTTCCAATCAATACTCATCGACGGAGGGCCTCAAGAGGCGGGTGATACGACCTGTATGCTATAAACAAACAATTATTCCACTTGCTATGGTTTAGAAATGTCGGTTCAAACATACACTTCCAAGAAATTTGAGAAATTCAGAAGGAGTAAGACTGCGCAAAATGCTTTCATTCTCCACACAAGAGACTTTTCAGCAGAGACAAAACTAGCAAGCAGCTACTGGAAACCTAAGTGAACTTCTTGACAGGGGGGAAAAAAAAAGAAAAAAATCACAGAATGAAAAAATATTCTACAGAATTGGGAAGATACAGAAACAGTACCCATCTCAACACATTTTTGTGGGTACCTAGGGTCCTTGCTAACTTTACACAGAAACTATCATGCTGTAGATAGCAAGCTGTGTAAAGAAGAGAATAGATTGCCAGCCTGAAAGCCAAACATCTGTAAAAATTTGCTCTTTCAGCTCCAAAATATTCACGTTTCTCAGAATTGTGTGGTGTGTCCCCCAGGAAACAGAATCCTGAAAGCTTCAAAAAAATAAAAGAGAGACATTTGCTATTACAAAAGGTGCTGTCACTGACTGCCCATTCTACAGTCCTTCAAATACAGTAAGTTACATACGAGAATAATGGTTAGACAAGGGAGGTACAGCCTGTGGAGGGTTGGGGTTTTCAACTCTGATTTTCATGGCTTTTTCTTTAATGGCATTGAATGCATTTTCACTTTTGTTTATAGAATCAGAAACACCATTTCCTTTTTTTCTAAAAAAAATAATTTTAGTATTTATTACATATAACAGGGTTCATCAATATCAGATACACAGCAGATGAATGGTTTCAAAATTCACAGCAAGTGCTTAGCTTACCAGTATGAGCTTCCTAATAGAAATGCAAGTAGTATTTCTTTGTATTACCACATAGAAAACATTGATTCAAATTCTGATTATTTCAGCATCTTATGCTTATAACTTGCTGTTAGCTCACCACCGTAGATACTAACTCTCAGATTTAATTTTTGTCAGTTGAGAAAATGTTTCTGCTTCTCCAAAACACAATGGCTGCTGTCACTTTGACTGACGTAAGCTACCATAAGTGATTTTTCAAATGGACAAATTTATCCCTGAAGACAGCAAGATTCCAACTAGGGCACGTTTGTCTTCCTCTGCAGCAAATCTTGAGTTGGTGCTTAAAGCAAGCAAGAAAGCACCAGAAGCAAACGTGAGCATTTCTCTATGACTGTCATTGCAAAACAAAAAGTGCTTCCACACATTCAACGCAAAATAACCCCATGCTGCTGTAAAGGTCAAAGTCAGCAGTGAGAGCGCAGGGTCCCGTCCCCTTTACTGGGTTAGGTAGATGTGGAAAGAAAACACCACCCTGTTAAGGAGTTCTCTTACACCGAGGGTAACAGCTGGAACAATCATATTGTAAACCAAAATATACAAAGAAAAGGCCAGACAGAAGCCTGGGAGATGAAACAGAAGAAAGCAGCTAAACAGACACATCCAGCGGTGCTGAGTTTTCTATTCTTCTGTTCTTCCCCCCTGTCATGAAGCAGGCCAAGAGCAGCTCTACGCCCCTGAGCACACTACGCTCAGGCACACCCTTGCAACACCAATAACTCAGGAGCATTCATCGCTCCTCATCACTTACTCCTTGACTCAAGACTTGCCCCTTCAGGGATTTCCTTGAAGTCATTCTCCACGTTACAGCAGTTTCTGCAAGTCAGAGAGGAGTCTGCAGTGGTGGGTCCTGAACGTGTGGGGTATGTGTCCATGAAGTTAAACACTGAGACAGCTTCAGCAAACTGAAAGAGAATCTCCGACGCATTAAAGATCAACACAGCGTTCTTCTGAATGAGCCACACAATCTGGCAGTGCTCCTCCAACATTAATATCAATTTCCTCCATCTACAGGAGACAGAATAATAGCAACTTCCTCTATATAATGCAGCCCTTAATTGTCCCAGATCAAATACTGGCTCCCAGAGGCTATTCATTCTGCTCTATAGGTAACCACATCCTAGACAACATGCAACAACTTTTATCAGCAAATGTTAAATGCTGCAGGAAGCCCGGAAGGTGCATATGGAGACTGCTAATAACATTAATCTACCACTGCACTGGCTCTAACTGAACATGCAAACCACTGCTGAGAGCAACGTGGGTACTCCAGTGACCAGAATACACTTGCAAGCTCTTGCTTATCTGAGAGGCAGTAAATCCATGCCACCGCTGTCAGATCATGTTTTTTCCCCGCCTTGTATCAGCTCCGTGATGCCTCTGATCCCCCTCCCAATGACAAAGTCTTAATTGATTTCAACAGAACTCAGCAAGAAAGACCTAGCAGAAAAAGAACTAAAGAAGGAAATGTCAAGTGAGTCATTAGCGGGTAGAGAAAGGAAATGTGTTGTAAGTAGTCTTCAACATACTTCTCCTCCTTTAAAATAAACGATGCCACAAACTGAGGGAATCCTTTGACACTAGTGAAGCTGCAGCAATAACGAGCCCTGCACAGTCTTCAGGAGTGAGGAACTCCCCCATCCAAAGGGGTTACTTATGTCAAATGCCAATAAATACACAGGTAAAATTAACCTGCTTGTTTGGAAACTTCTAGAGGGGAGTTCTTATCTTAAATACAAGAGCAGACCCAAACAGAGAGAAGCAAGCAAACCAGCACCAAACCAGATTTTTCCCAACTTCAAACAGCGAAGAAAATTCCTTTTTTTTCATCTTTTGGCTGCTATCGCCAACATTACGGCATTTGTGTTGAGCAGGCACTCGGATGCTGAAATGGGAGGAGAATATATTACCCATCATTAGCAGGAGCAGGCATGGTCCCGCTATCTTTCTAACTAAGTTACGGCACAAATGTGTTTTCTTTTGAACGTCCTTTGGTGTGTACTTCCAGGCATGCATCTTTTTGATTTGATTTGCCCTCGCTTACCACAACACAGCCTTTTTTCCTACGGTTGGTTACTACAGCAACAGAGTCTGTTTGCCTTTGGTAGCAACACATTGCAGGCATCAAAAACTCTGCTATTAGCTCAAGAAATATGAAACTACATGTCAGGAGCCCATGCCACAGAGATATCTCCCTGTAATATCTCACCCCTGTCTCTCTAATTATGAAACTCTATGAATCCCCACCTCCTTGGCAGAGCACAAGCCTGAGCAACCTCTGCCTTCAAAGGATGCACAACAGACATGCACTGCCCGCCATCTCCTGTGTGCCCATCACTGCAGAGGAACCACAACGAGCCAGATTTGATGGACTTCATGGCCAGAAATGTATTATAGTCCACAGATGCTATTACTTGCACTAGCGGTTAAAGCTAAAGTTTCACTTTAAATTCCATATGGTATCACATCTGCATTCTTCTGCACACACGTACTAGGACTAATGCAAAAAAAAGAAAGTTGGGTGGGGAGGGGAGGTGTTCCTCGGTTTTGGATTGCTTTCTTTTGTTTTTTTAAACTAGAGGAGTCTTCCTGTATTGCCATTTCACTGCAAAGAGCCTGTATTAGGTATTATATCAAGTTACTCCACTGAACTCTTGTACAACTCAGAAAGAAGGAAAAAAATTCTCAGTGCACATAGTTATTTCTATCTAATTCACTGCCTTGGGACACAAGAGGGTTTTTATTGCAGCAGGTGAACAATTACTAGTACTTAGCTGTCAGGTGAGAGACTGCTTCTTCCCCCCCAGCTACAATAGAGCCCAAGTGCAGCATATACATGCTCGACATTAGCAATATACTAAAGACAGCACGGACGGATCAATCTGATCATTTCTCAGCCACAGCCGTGACAGAAAGTTTGGCCAGGATATTACCACTGTTATTAATTAGTTTCCATCCTGAGAGAACAGCCTATGCCAGATTTGCTCCTAATTTAAACTGAGGGAACTTACCCAAAAAAGTTTTATCCGGTCACACGCAGTGTAGCCCCTACTGAGTGAGTGTGCTATTATGAGAAAGCAAACCGATATAAATATAGCACAGTGACAATATACACTCTGCAGTTATTTCCTCTGCAAAACAGAAGAATGAAGCGGGTAAGCTGCTCAGCCAGCTTTCTGCTAGGGCCACTGAAAATTACATTGATGACATCAACAAAAATAATCGGTTAAAGACAAATCTGAGCAAATAATTCTCAAACAACATTTTTAAACCAAGGAATTTGACCTCCTCTCAAGTATTCCCAAACCTGAGACGACACGTACATTTCCACCAGCTTCTTCTTCATTTATATTCATTCACAGTATAGATTTTTTCCCTGTAATTTCTTCCTGTTAGCCTTTATTTTTCCTAGCCAAATTGATTGCAGGTTGATGTAAGAATTAATCATCCCATATCTGAAAACCTATTTGTGATGGATAGGCTGGGACAGGGCAGATATTAAACTTCATTGTTGGTATGGCTGATTGGTTGAGTGTGCATGCACATGCACTCTTCTGCAACCCATAATTCATATGTAGATGTTCAGATTATGATTTTCATAGCTAAAGCCAGTAAAGCAAACAACCCCAAAATACTTGGCTGGTTTTTTTTTTTAAACTTTACATGTAGAAAGGAGCATAGTTAGAAGCATATGTCTGAAGGAAAAATAATGAAACAGCATATAGTAAGCAGAAATAATTTTTCTGGCAGTATTTTCCCAGCTACAGTTGAACTGCCAAATTTTAAAAAGTTATTTTAGCATACAAGATGAATGTATCTCAGGAGCAAAAAGAATCACTCTCCCTAATCCTCTTCGCATGCACCCTTCTCAATCCTGTTCTCAGACATGAAGCATTGCTTAAAAAATGCCCATGGAACAGACTGAAAGGAGCTGCTGCTTCTCTATATAGTTATTTATAATAGATAATCTTAGAATCACTCTTAATTCCAGCTCATCATTTATAGTGTTGGCAAAGTTGCTGCAGTGAATTTAGTCTCATTATTCACCTTCGGGTTGTACAGTATCTTGTATTTTATACATCATCCTGCTTTATCCAGTGGATCCCTTGCAAGCACTTACAGAACCAAGTGAAGGCAAATAATGATCCAAGGACAAAGCTAAATGCTGAGATACTATGATTTTACAGCCAGTTACAGGAAAACATGGGCACACTTTGATTATGCAGAATAACCTCTTTAAGCAAAGTAGCAATACATCGAGGAATGCCATAGCATGCTAGATAGCTAGTCTTTGCAACAGGCCTCTGTGCTATCCCAAGACACTGAACACCATTCAGAAAATCAGCAGGACTGTTCAGCTTTGCTGTCTACGGTCATGCCCCAGCTGCATTCAGTTACACTTGTGAACTTGATAAAAATGTCTTTGCCAAAAAAAAAAAAAACCAAAACCAAACCACTAATGGGATCATCCATTCAGTTGAAAGTCACGTCAAGACAGGGGATGATGGGACAAGTGCACAGTTTCTGTTACTAGAAACTATACTAACAAGTGCAGAAGGATCACATTAATGGCAGCACACACTTCACTGATTTACTGCATTGAAGCCATTTATCTAGTGACAAGTCCTGCAGAATGAATGAGCCAAGTTGGCAAGTTTTTTCAGAGAACAACTTCACCTACAACATCCTCTTTAAACCTGCTGGAAAGGGTACTACTGCTGAAACCGATGAGCACTTTACCCCAATAACGGAGATGTTTCATTGGGTAACTGAAGCCAGATTTCATATCTTAACCATCTGGAAGAATTTTGCAACATGATCACCAGAATCATGAGTTCTACTTCAGGCTCACCGTATCTCAAAATAGACCTCATCAGCTTCCGCATCCCATTCCATCACAGGGATCACATTTTCTGGGGTCCTGCCACAGCATGCTGGGTCACAGCACCTACTTCGTAACAGGCACTTCTTTGCTAAAGTGTGATGGTGGTACTGAGAAGATACGCATCTCCTCACAGTCTCTTTATACTGCAGGGATCACTCAGACACAGACAAATGCTTCAGAACAGGAAGGGAACTAGGGTGTCTTAGGGGGGAACCATCATCACATATGTCACTTGAAAATTCATCAGCTAACACTCAACCATAAGCCACCAAGATCTGAATTTAAATCTGGGTAAACACAATAGAAGGAGTGAGCACCTTCCTAATCATCCAGTAATAATCACAGTGGCTGTCAACCTTTACCATTGCTACAATACAAGCAAATATCACTATGTTTCCCTGCTGCTTGCAACTGCTTGGTGTAGAGACCCATACCAAGTTACCTTCACAAGCACAGCAGTGCATGGAGAAGAGGCCTCAAGGCATCCCTTCCAACAGGTATCAAAGAGAAAACAAGAGTGAGATGCCAGGCTGCAAGGAAAGCCTTCAGTGAGAAGTTCAGAGAGCCTTACCTATGTACAGGGAGGAATCTTTCCGCCTCACGTGGTCATCAATGTAGGAAACTCCCAGGGGCTGAACAGGGGTAGCACCAATGCCCAGGAGGACCTGTGCTCCAATGAGCAGCAAGTACATCATGTTGGTAGCAGTCCTATTCCTGCAGATAAGGTCCGGGTCTGGTCCCTCATCACTGGTGGACCCGTTGGCAGCACACACATCCCTCCCTTCAGCCCCCCAGCGTATTTCTCCCGATTCATATTCGTACTGGTGGGTCAGAAATTCAGGCAACGCAGAAAGGAGGGCACCCAAGGCCATGACTATCCCTCCACATCCTATCAAGCGTGGCCGGTGTCCTCGGGCTCCGAAGTAGCTCACAAAGAGGATGAGGGCCAGGTTGCCAATCTCGAAGCTGCTGGCAATGACACCCACGTCAGCACTCTGAAGGTTGAATCGCCGCTCCAAGGTGGTTAAAACACTCACCTACAACAGAGAAATCCAGACAAGATTACTGAAAGGGAATACGACCTGCCTTCTGTCCTCCCCATATGTCCTGCTGAAGCACAAGTTTCCTTGACTTTCCCTTGGGGCCAAAAAACATGCGCATCAAGGACATCCAAATCACAGTATAGTAGTAGTTGACCTCCAAGCATGATCTGACTATTCAAATACAGCCACATCAGAAGTCCTGATACCAAGTGACATTTCACAGCCTACCACCTGTCTGAGCACATGTTCACTTCCAAATTCCTGTGTACATCAATGTATATTTTGGGTGCCTGCAGAGACCCATGACTCAGTGATTGGTTAGCCTCCCTTTGGGCTCCCTTTCTATTTGAACTCACAGCTTTCACATTGCAAACACTGTCCCAAAGAACAAAGGCACAAACCACACCGAGCCTTGCATCATGCCGGGCACCCGGTCTTTCTCTTGGAATGCATCGCAGTTAGCGAGCAGCAGAAAACCTTGCTATAGATACTTGGGTCGCACACCAGCACAAGGCCGTCACGTCAGTCAGAGACAGGGATGCACAAATAGACAAATCTGGCTGGCATAGAAGGCTTCTATTAAAGTAGATACATAAAATGCTGATCAAAGGGTTTAAACTGTTTGTGTATTAGTTAATGACTGGGATTGTCACTTACAGAATATTTTTGAGAAGACAGGCCAATTAAGGTTTACATAGAAGATTTAAATCCACCACAAAGAAGGGAATATTTAACAAATAGTGGTTATTTAACACTAAGAAGAGAGAAGCACGTGAATAATCTTCAAATATTTAACATTGCTGTGAGAAGGAATTACCTGTTCTTTGTATTCAAAATGGGCAGGACATGAAGTGACAGGTTTAAACTGCAGTAGAGATGATTCAGGTTAAATACAAGGTGAGGAGAAACCAGACTTTTACTGGTAAAGATTGTGAAGCGCTGAAATATGCTGCCTGGAGAGGCTGCAGAGGTCTTTATAAGAGCATAGACCAGCATCTGTCAGGAAAGACACAGGTATGACTGATCTTGCCATAGGGCAGGAAAACGAACCAGCTCATCTCTTGAGAGCTTTTCCAGTCTTGACTACGTGGCGCAATGAAACGCAATGTGGATTTTCAGCAACAGTCATAGCGCTGATCAGAGTATGAAGATGAAACATTAGGTACCTCACTTGCTGTCATCCCTTCTCAGGGGGGAAAACTCAGCGCATTCGTATCTCTATAGCAGTGTCCCCCTCATATGGGAAAAAAATAACAGAAGAAATCTTGAACATATCACAGAAATGCCAAAACTTTTACCTTGCATAAAAGACTATCTTGTTTTTCAGATTGTAAAAGATGAAGATATTTAAGGTTGTCCTACAAGAGGCAGGTTTCTCTGTTCAAAAAAAAGTGATAAAGACCTCAGAGCAGAAGGTAGCCCCTGGATAGAATAAAAATAGCCTCCCACTGGAGGCACTGAAAATCTTTGCTGATAAACCTCACGAAGCAGGAGCCAGTCTGACCGACTTTAAAGTATTCTGACAGCAGCTCTTCTCCCAGGGCAGTTAGCCTCTGTTAGCATATACCAGGGCACAGCTGGACAAAGACAGCCCCGTTGGCAACAAAGTGGAAAAATGGAAGCAACCCACTTCTGCTGCTTTGCATCCGACTTGGACCCTGATAAGTGTCCAAGCTGGATCTCCAAAACTGGACTGTTTTAATGATTTCTGAAAATTCAGCCTTAATCCCATACAGGCCATTATCATTTTATACTATCACTGTAATCCTCCCCCACTAAAGAGCCAAGAACTGAGCAAGGCAAAAAAACCAACCAACCAACCAACCAAAACCCCTAAAAACCAAACCCTATGACTGAAGGCAATGCAATAGCAATAATTCTTCCCCACGCCAAAGCCAAGTGAAGATGCGCCTGTCAGAGGGAGAGCAGATTGCCACTTCGTCTGAAACACCGGGTGCAGGTACCTGTTGGGATGAAACAGCTCTGCGATTCCCCAGGGGAAATGATGTCCTCTTGCGCGAGGGCACAGCACGGCCTGTCCCCGCTCCAGCGACCTGGGCCACGCTGCCCGGCGAGCAGTGCTTGAGCATACACTTAACAGCGACATCGCTGCTCCCAGCCCTGCATGGGAGCCAGGGCGACGGAGCCAAGCAGACCGGGACAGACACTGCTAGAAAACACTACGTTAGTATTTTCAAAGCAAGGCCCACCAAAGTGGAGGGATACAGACAACATCCCATTGCCCCAGGCAGCCCCACCAGGGACTCATGCGACAGAGCTCCTTTTATCACCCACAGCACAGGACTGGTTTTATTGCAAGGTGTGCTCTAAGAGGGCTGGTGCAGTCAGACGGGTAGGACTCAAACTTCAACACCACACAGCAAACACCAGCAAACTCTAAGTGATGCAAAGCCCCTGCTATGGGAGCCCTCCTTCATGCTACCACGTCCAAGCGCATCCCTAGAGGAACTCGGCTGTAGCTGAAGTCCCATGAACACCAATTTTGGCAGAATGGGGAATCTCTCCAAGACGAATATTCAACTCTGAGCATGCAAAATCATGTCTATGGTGCTCATTTTTGAGCTGTACCTAGATAGGAGACTCATAATTACTCATTACAGCTGTGTAAACTGAGGCATAGAGAGCCAAATATTAATGAGACAAGTACAGTCAACAAAATTAATTTCTGATGGAATAATTTAGGCTGCAAGATTGAAAGCCAACAGAAGTGATTTCCCAAGGCCAACTGGTATTAACTAGCTTTGGAAGTCTCTCCCACATTTCGACCTAGCTGCCAAATTTTAGGATTTTACCATACATACATACAAGTAGCTAGAAAGCAGGACGGTATTTAGAAACACTTGGGTGCCACACCTTACAAAGGTGAGATTTTGGACAACTGAATTTTGGATAAAAAACCTGCACCATTTCTAAGTGCAATTCACAGTGACAGGGACGGTAAGTTGGAGACAAACCTGGGAACTAAAACCAGAAGTCCCAACTTTCATTCTGCTCTTATTTCAGTGGGACTTCAGTTGTTCTTTTCTTTTTTATAAAAGCAAAACCACTCACAATAGGGAAACAGAGTCTCACCATCCTCTCACAGTTTCTTGCTTTGCTTTGGTGAAGAGGCTGAAACAAAAGGAGGACAACACACAAAGCAAACTCCAACCCTCCTGATAAAAGCTGGCAGGAGTTCTCCTTATTCCTCTGGCTGGACCACACTGCATTTCCCAGCTTGCTCCTTCTGGCTGTAGCACTGCCACCCAGTGCTACCAGCTCTGCCTTTATTAAGCGGAGCATGGGGTGCAAGGGGGGCACAGTGAAAGAACAAAACCATCGCATCAGCCTTGAGCACCCAGAGGAAAACAGCATCCAAGTACAAAGCACTAAGACCAGCATCAGCAGAGTAGCCTCCAAAACACTGACAGTCATGGGGGGGGGGCGCGAGAATTTCCCAAAATAAAAATAGGACTGGGAAGTAAACTGTCAACATGCAGATTTTTAGCCAGAGAACACCAGGAATACAGCTGTATTACATCCAGGGTGGCTGCAGACCAGACAGCAACAGCCCAAATTCTTTCTCCGACATTGGCTGTGACCTCAAATACACAGGCCGACTACAAAACCAGCATTAGCACAGCAGAGATGTTACCTGCATTTATTCAAAACAAGCCTCTGCCCATAGCTAGAATCATTCTCCCACCCTCCTCTATACCCCACCTTTATGTGGCTTCCTGCATATAAGGTGTAACCTGACTAAATACATGCTGCTTGCATGTGGGATGCTCCAGGTGCCCTTGTAACTGTCAGATAAAAGAGCACTGTACTGCCCATATTTCCTTTCACAAGCCTGCTCCCAGCAGATAAGCCATCATCGCTTCTAGACACTAACTCTATTTATTGAGAGTTACATAAAATGTTGCAAAAGACACGACAGGTCCCTGTAAAATACTGACGTCATGTGAAAGGGCTGCAAGGATTATGAAGAGGCCCTGCGTGCTGAGACCAGGTTGAGTGTTGAAGAGTGCAGTCCACGTGGATGTTGGTTTAATAGCAGGGATGTGGGGAATGGAGTGGTGCGGCAGCACGGTGGCTTCAGATGGACAACCTCCTGCTAAAACACAGCAGGAAACACCAGGAGCCCACGCCATTAGCTGTGAAGCTGCTATTTCCTGGCTCCTGTCAATTTACACAGCTGTTTTGCCAGGCCTGGAAAGAGCAGATGAGGAGGATATTCAGTTGAAAAAACTTCTAACCCAAAATGAAAATGGTTACCAGGAAGGTATTACAACATCCAGTAAAATTCATGCAGATAAGATACATGAGAGACATGTGGTGTGACCCCAAAAAGATAGCAGTGTGAAACCACCCATTGGACCAGACAAGTCCAGAGAAGGCAGGAGAGGACAGAGGTAGAGATAGCGATGTAATCATGGTAAGTGCCAGTGCCCACAACGTTGGGAATAGCACTGAAGCTACAATTTTGTATGTGCCAGTGCTAAAGACAGCTGTACCTTGCCTGCTACTCTTATGTCCTCATGTCTGTCCTGCAGATCAGTCCTTAGCAGGTCATTGAGGCTCTGGCCAGCAAAGTATTTTAGCTGCAGCACTGTACACAGCCCTCAACTGTGCCAGCCTTGTTGCCTTTTTCCATGTCTCAAGGCCTCTACCACCCCCTTTGATAGGAACCGCCTGTGTATCTCTAACTGCATCCTCTGTCTCCAGTGGGATTCTCATTTTACCCACTCCAGTCACCTCCCATCCAGTTTTTAAGAGCTGCTCCACTAAGATTTAGTTATGGCATTACAGAGATCAACAGGACCGTGTAGCTGCTGTTACTCCACAAGTTCGTGCTCCTCCAGACTAAGTCTACGCCAGATCGGTCAACTGGACCACTGTGAACTACATCAAGTTGGGCATCTGCCCACCTTGCTCACACAGAAAGCAGTCTTCAGATCCAGAAAGATCATTTAAGCTAGCCTGCTCCCTTTCTGTGAACACACCGCCTAACATGCAGTAATAAGAAGTAATTAAAACTTAAACCATGCTTGCACTATCTCCTCTTCTTACGGAGCCACAGAAGTCTGCACACGCACAGTTTTCTTGGGTGATTTCAAAGACTAACCTCAAAATGACCTGGGCTAAAGGGGCCTCCTAAGTCCACCCTAAAACACTCTTCAATGATTGAAAAAGGAAAACGATCTCACATGATGCACACGGTGATAAATGACCCACATCAAAAAAAAAAAAAAAAGAAAATAAATCAATCACTACCTTAAAATCTTCCAGCCAAAGCAACCTATATTGCAGCCTCTGTAACTAAATCCAGGGAAGCTTTTGCCATACCATTCTGGACTTATTTCAATAATACATGCTCACATTCATCATTCCTGTCTGTCCCAAATCTATAGATCTTGGCATTTCTGAACCAAGGTAAATTTATTCTCTCTATAGGCTGTTTATTTTATATTAATGCTCAGCAAAAATGCAATCCACAAACCTGTTTCACACTCTGCCCCACTTTATCACTAAGAAATGAACTGAAGGCTGGGGGCACCATTATGAAGTCAGAGACACAGTGCATTGAAAATGAATACCATATCATTCGTATCTCCAATGATCAAGTTATATTCACCCACAGAGTCTACAGATAACTTCATTGTATTAATAATACAGGGTTATATATAGAAAACACATTGACTTTATGCCTGAAGGGCCTTTTTAAAAGGCTTCTTTTTAATGTAAAATACATTTTCTCAGTTATGTGGTAAGAGATCGGACTTGAAGAGACATGTCTGCAGTGCTACAGGGTGTAAAATAATTGCCTGGCAACTATGTTCCCAAAGGAAAACAAACGCAAACCATCTCCCACAGTCTCCATTACAGAGCTGGGAAACACAAGATTCCTCGAAGAGCCAAAGTGACTATCCCAGAAACGAAGCCGCTGCTTCCACGTGCCTCCACCCCATTCTTCTGATGTCGCCTCATCCTCTCTTCCAGCAGCCGTGCAGGATGGGGCAAAGGACATCCCACGGTTGGAGGAGGGCTCTCCTCCCCGAAGAGCTGGCACCCATGGGCCCAGCCCCGCTCGCCGCCCACCCTCCCAGCTGACGGCACGGCCACCAGGCGCAGGCTTCAAGCCCGAGGGAACGATGCTGATCCCCTGCTCTAATGTTTTTCTGCTCCGCAATTTCAGCATTGAGAAGTCACTTGTGATTGAGCCCGGTTTTTTAAAATGCAGGCAATTCCCTTGACGTTTTGCCCGCTCCTTCCCTATCGCATGGCTGGGAGGAGAGCAACAAGCTTACTACCCCTTACCCCGTGCTCCAGGAATCGGCATTCCTTGCTGCTCCCCACCCCGCTGAAACAGTGAGGGCATCGGGACCCTCCCATCTCAAGCTGCTGATCATTTGTTTCAACGCCATCCCCGGTCCAATAAAGTCAGTGGAAACGTAAAAAGATGTTCTCACCCCAGATGCAGACACCCAGGCTGGCTTTGGGCACAGGAACATAAGGCAAAGCAAAAAAGGGTGGCGATACGAACACACCCAAGCTGGCTCTGATCGAGGTCTGGAACTCAACTCTGCACAGAAATCTGCATTCACATGACAGGGATAATAGACGCCGCAGCTGAGCCACTGTTGAGAAGTAGGGTGTTATTAGCTTGGCTGTTGCTGCACGTGCTCATGCTGTTTCTAGGCCAGCACTGGAAAATCTGCAAGTTACTGTACTGGTGCCACAAGGAGTTTGCAGCTCGGATCTATGCCTCGCTGGCGTGAAAAATTCATTTTATATTTCAGTGACCAGCTCTGAGATTACTGACATGGTCCAAATTAAGCACACATTCAAGGTCAGGACTTTCAGGGGCCCGAGTAGAAAGAGTATTACACCGTGCAGCAAGGGAAACAGCACACCGCACTCCTGGTCGAGGCAAGACATATTTTTGGCAAGCCCTCCTCTCTGACACCATGCAGAAAACTCTTCTGCCATCTCTTGTACCCCACCGTGCCTCTCCTCCCCACGTTTCAGCAGTCGCAGCACCCTGTGCCACTTGCCCTCAGCCAACGCAGGGCGCAAAGCAAGCGTACCTGGGTAACCCTTTGCTGGGTTATGCAGCTATGCCACACTCACAGCGATGCTATATGCTGCTGCACACTGCAAACAGAGCAAAGAGCAGTCGGCACCCACAGAAGATATCCTGTTTGGTCAGGAGTTGATCTACCAGTGCAAAGCCGCAGTTTATTTCAAAACAGCTAAAACCAGAAAAAAAGTCACATGCCTCGAAGAAGTTAAACAAGTGTATTTTCCACTACTCTAGTAAAACTGGGATCCACGCTGATCAAATACGCAACATAAAACCCAACCTCTAATCCAGGCAATCATTGCAGCAAACAGCAATGCAGCTGGGCTGCTGTTATCTTCCTGAGGATCCTGCATGGGACACAAGGGACTGACCCCCTTTCCCTGCCTCCCCTGAGGAAAAGAAGGAGCACTGTCCCACTTAGAGAGGTGTGAACAAAAAGATCATGAGGGGTGTTACTTGCAACCTACCCCCTCACATCCGTCAGGGAAAGTCAGCGTGAGTCACCGACAGCTCAAAATAGACCCAGGTACAGAGCACCAGGCCACACCGAACTTCCTAGCAAAACTTGAAAGGCTTTTTCTGTTGCCTCTGTTCTGAAACAGATGTGCACTGCAGCCAAGAGCTGCATTTTTTTTAACCTTTTGAAGTCCCAACCTATGGTGATATGATCACAACCGCAGACTGAGTGTCCATACACGCTTTCTGCCTCTGAGTCTGCTGTTCAAGATTCACCTCACTGTGTGCAGGCAGGTAATATTTTAGTCTCTGACAAGGTATCTACATAAATACATCCAGTGCCAGAATCCATTTGTAGCCAACACTGCTCTTGACTAGCACACATACAACAAAGCTAGTGGGTATTTGAATCCTTATTTATTTTTACATGTTATATAATTTTCACTGGCAGCAAAATAATGCATCATAAGCATGCAAAGAAGCACAACCCTCAACCCTGTAACTGCATTTTTGTCTGCTTTAGAAACTGTAGCACGGAGCAGCACTGCCGGCACATTTCAAATCCAGAAGATGAAGAATTCCCTGTGGAATAAGTGTGCAGCAGCATGGGCTCATGAGCAGGGGCAGCCACTCAGCTCTGCCAAAGTAAACAGCCAAGGGAAAGCAGCTGGAGCATCTTGGACATGTTCAGAGATGGATCTCCTTTTTTTCGCCGTGGCCAGCAAGTAGGTCTACAAAGACAGATAAAGACAAATTTAAACCGTATATAACTCAAATATAGGCTCCTACAGCATCAAAGGCACTCTTGGCCATACACAGGAGTGGCAACAAGATTCATACATGGGTCTGGGACTCTACAAACAGGGCACCATTGCCCTGGGTCCACTTCCAGTGGAGAATAGGAGATGAAACTCTTGTCTCTGGAAGGCTCTTAACAGGAAAAAAGCCTTTTCCTGTGTACTATCAAGCACTGAAGAGGCAGGATCCTAAGCTGTCACACTGCAACACCCTCACTTCTCCACCTCCCCAAATCAATGCAAGTTTGCTTGTTCATCTAATAAAATACTTCCTAACACAACACTTCCATGCCTGCAGAGAAGGCTTTCTACTACAAACAGGGCTACTTACCACAGCAGAAACCATAATGCAAGCCTGACAAGAAAACCTGTCATGCAAAGGACTTCACGCTATCTTCATTTACGATCAAGAGCTGAATTCAGGGCTAAGGGTTGCATCCATGGTATGCCACAGTGCAGGACCAAGAAGAGGGGCCCACGGAGCTGGTTGCAGAAGTGTTCCCAGCTGCCAGGCATGAACCAGGACAGAAGTGACACAGGCAGGACACTCTGAAACAGCATTAATAAAAGCTTTGATGAAAGCTGAATTCAGTTTTCACGGTTGGAGGACAACAGTGATTATATAAAGGCTATATACTGAAAGAGGAGTTTTTCTGACAAGACCTTCTAGTTTTCTCCTCATCTGCTCCGGCTCTGCTGATATCTCTCATGCTCCACTCCCTACCCAGCAGCAAGAATGCCTGGCTACAGCAAATGGGAACTCAGCTTAGGGAGAAGTTAGAGGCATTTCTCATCAACCAGTACACGAAATGCTTTGGTTTAGTAAGCCTTGGGAGGAAGAAAGCCATTTAAAAGGGAACCAACAAAACGGCCACATTGTATTTTCAATCCACAGCACTTCGTAATGACTCATAAAAGAAACACCAAATTACTGCAGGCATCTGCAGGTGGAATTAGGGTCTCTCTAGCACCTAACTAGCAACCCCCTAAGCTGGTCCCAAAGCCACATGAGCCGCTTGCTTATCCCCAGCTCACACCCTGCAGCCCACACAAGAGCTGTCCGTGTCATCCTGCTTATTGGCTCAGCAACACCCTCCTACAGAGCTGTTCACGAACAACGCATTTCTCCTTCCACGCTGCCTCTGGGCAGCGCCAAGGGTACGAACAGGAGCTGCGTGCCCGCTGCCGCCAAACCTCCCGTTGAAGAAT
This sequence comes from Scopus umbretta, assembly GCA_013400535.1. Taxonomy (NCBI): domain Eukaryota; kingdom Metazoa; phylum Chordata; class Aves; order Pelecaniformes; family Scopidae; genus Scopus; species Scopus umbretta. The sequence continues at coordinate 44,506 of VZTL01006690.1, read as the reverse complement.
GGGGCAGGCTGGGAGGCGAGCGCAGGGGGTTCGTGGTGTAAACAGACAAGTCAGGGCTTGGAGGTGATCTTAAATCTATTCGCATCCGAGAACCTGGTTATTCTCTGCACATTTCCTGTGTGACGAATGGGGGGTGGAAGTTGTGAAGGGCAGACCTGTGACGTTTGCATGTTTAAGTTTGGCAGTCCTGAGTGCAACACAGGCCGTGCAACTTTATCTCCCGTGCCCTCATATCATCTCCCCATTTTGCCACTTCTCAAAGGTAGCAAGCCCCTTTCCTCCTGAACAGAAGGCGATTTACGAGCGTCTTTTAAAATAACACACACAAAATAACATAAAGCGAATACAAGAATTCTTAAAGAAAAATTAAATGGGAGATCTATCTAGAACTTGCAGACTTATCGTAATCTCATTTGTCTCAACGTGTTTCCTGTAAAATGGAGACAGAGGCAACGAGATGTCTCACCAGATGATGGGAGCTCTCTTCCTTTGGATTCACTATGAAGTGAGCTATCAAAAAGCCAATGAACAAATGCATCTGCTGAGGCTGTGCACACAGATGGCGGAATTTCACCCCTGTCTGCAGGATTAACAACAACCCGTGTCAGAGACAGCCACCGAACAGCAGCTGACAGGGTCCCCTCACTGCAGAATCATCAGACCCTGCAAAAATTCAGTGAGCACATGCAAGGAAAACAGAAGTCACCACCTCTTCCACTTATCTACCAGAGCCTGACATGAGCAAAAGCACAATACGAGAGAGGTTCCCATGGAGGACCACTGCTCCTACAGCAGGGGCACACCAAATTCTGTGAAGAATCCAGAATTCAGGCACTGCAGAGTGGCAATGGTTTTGCATTCGATGTTCAACACCAAGCTAGAGACATTCACTAACCAACTGGTTAGTGCAGCCAACATGAGCTCTACCTCTTTTCTCCTTGTACTTTCCCAGCCTCTGGTTTCTCTTAACCCTGATTTTGCAGGTGCGTGACAGACCAGCCAGAACAAGAGCTGCGTACATGGCTGCAGTATTCCCACCACCAGCAGAAATCTGTCTCCTTCAGGTGCATTGCTCAAAGTAATGCTAAGCTTTACTGAGAGATACACAGCAAGCAAATGGAAATGAAAGCCATATATATGAAACCAAGCAAGACAAAGCCCCTGATACCTCAGCAAAGTGGCCCATGCAGCCCCTGAGCACGGTTTCTCAAACTGGGAGATGACACGAGTGGACATGATGGAGAACAGGGACTAGTCCAGTCCAGCTTGCATGAGGGAAGCTGGAAAACTGGCACCTGCATTAGCCTGTCTGCAGGTTATATTAATTGAGAGGGTGTGACTGATAGAAGGATCATTCTTCATCCAGTCTTACTACCTCCTACGCTAGATCTTTTGCCTTCTTTAATCCAAGCCTATTAAAGTTTTCCTCACAGCTCCATGCTCATTTTCTTCCCTTTGCACATATCCTCCGCAGCCATTTCAAATCCCATGTTTTCATCTCCTTCCACAGTTCTTCACTCATCCTTGGCAGACAGCTTCTACACGAAGTTCATTCTCTTTATACTCAGCTTCTCTCTTGTTCCTGCCTCCCCAAGGTACTGATTACAATACAGTTTATTAGCCAGACACATAACATTTAGTCTCTAAATTGGGCCTGCTTTAAATGAAGCTAGACACCAATGAAGCAGTCCACTGCAATCAATAACAGGGAAGGAGATTTTTCAAAACCACTTATGTTGCTTTGGAACAAGAGTCCCATTTTCAAAGAGACACTCAGAGTAAGTCACTTTTTGTCATTGAGAGTATGGCTCAGAAAGCATCTTTGAAAAATAATACCCTCAGGCTCCTTTAAAATCCATCACTACCAAAGAGCAAGTAAAGCAGCTCCGAGTAGTCATTTACTGTGAAGGCTCAAAAAGCAAAGGGCTAGATGCTTCAACTCTGTGGTTTCAGGCAGGTGTGAAGGAAGCAGGGATGCCATTCAGCTGGCAACAAGGCTGCGCCATAGCCCAGGGTGAAGGAAGAAGCTTCACAGATCAGCCATAGGTAGGATAACACTAAACTACCAGCCCTCGTTTTCATTTAATTCAACTTACTACGGTAGCTGACAGAGACCTGGTTCAGGGTCCAAGACAGGGTGCCTCTTCCAGTTACCATCACTGTAGCAGCTGAGTGCCCATCATCCCAGCCCACAAGATGCCCATGAAGCCAGACAATACCACAGCTAGGCACATTTGCTGATGGAGAGAAGAAACCCAATGAAGGCCTAGGGAAGTCCATGACAAAGCCAGGAAATAAGCCTAAACACCCCTGGTCTGCATCTTCACCAGAAAATACAAATAGTTGTTGTTCCTCAGCCAACAAGCATTATCCCATGGGCAAAGCTGCAAAGCTGTCCTCTCCCAAGTCTGCCACATGTCACATTGTCCAAGTATGAATGAAAACAGATTTCTCTGGGCACAAGCACTAGTCTTGACTGATGAAGGGAGTCAGTTTGGATATGATAGCTCTGGACAGCCAGCTGCAAAGTAAGAGTCTGGCTTGAAAACATTACCCATGTGTGGCAGGAATGTTCTTCTGTCCCTGCCAAGATGCCACCATCAACAGAATCTGCCTAGCCAGTATTGGCTCAGAGGAAACAAGTTGCTGTTCCCCCATCATTTAATCTCTCACTTGCATGAGCAGCGGGGGCAAGGGAGAGGGCAGGGAAATACACAGTACACAGACTCTTGGAAACACTCCATGAACTTAATTTTTTGTGACGCTGTCTGGATACCAAGAGTTCTGAGCGTAATCAGGATGCTGAGAATCAAATTGAAAATGTCTGAATCTATACACTATGCACCACAGGGAGCAAATAAAGGAGAAAGCAAAGGTCATTTTAGTCTCAACTTGCATTTCCAATGTAGCAAAGTTCTCTGCATCACTGTAAGAACCCATATCTTGAAGCCTCAGTGCAATGCCTAACAGAAATCCATCACGTTTTGGTCAAATTCGACATCGGAGTAACCAAATTCAACGTTGGAGTAATCAGACATACTCCATTCATGCCAAAAGGCACTGTTAGCTAAACTAGCAGACCCCATTTTGCCACAGGCTATTCACAGAACATTTTTGTTCATTTTAGCCAACCACCCCCCAAAAGAGTAACACCATCTCAGAGCAAGTCATTTTGAAGATGGGGACACAGAAGTATTGAGCTGGGACATCACAGGAGAGCCTGAAAAAAAACTTCCAGACATGAGACCATACAAACTTATACTGATTCCCAGAGTCACTGTGGCTTCCCCAAGAAAGAAATCCAATTCAATGAAGCCATATAAGGACAATTTGCCACAGTCCCATTTGAAGGACTTTCTCTGTATGTAAAAGGAGCTCTCTCAGAAGTTAAATTCTGCCTTCCTACCTCCACCCCACTCCCTCCCTTGACTCAAAATCCCAACTATACGGAGTCCTCAACTGGTTTCAAGCCCTGACCCTGAAGAAATAAAAATCTTGTGTCCTGGATGAAAACAAGCCAGTTTCTCCCGTCAGCAACCCTCTGGTCCCAGCAATGCAGTGAAAACAGAGAGAACTTTGCATCCAGATTTGCCTCCAAGTTGTTAACCCTGCTAATCAATTGCTCACTGGATACCTGCCCACAGAATACCAAAGACGCAGCTTATTAATGTGGAAGCCTCTTGAAAACTCGGATAACAACAAGGGACCCTGGGCACTGTTCAGAGATATACTTAAAGAGACTGCGATTTGAAAACAACACAGAACTCATTCTAGAGGCTGCATCCAATATTTCCCAAGAGTCATTATACACAACTATGGTAATTCATTAGGGATCTATTTAAATGAGAAGGCAAAATAAAAATTCTGGCAAAAAGCTTGCCCAGCATTGAATTAAGCTGAATGATTCAAATCAATAATGCCATCTCAGCTATGAGAGGCTACACCATAAGCCCCAAATGCTTCCACAAGATACAGCGAGCAGAAATTTGAAACTTCTGCCTTCTTGGTAAGAGCTAGCACTGAGATTAAGAGCAACACAGCAGCCTTGATGCATTCTAATCCACAGAAAACACTGGACTTCTGTACAGGGCCAGCATTTGAGAAAGCTTGTACAGTTGCGCCAAATGACACAGGAAACCCACAAAGCTGTGCCTCTAGCACATGGTTTGCTAGCGTGGCTTAATGACTTCAATAGCCATCGAATAACTCCCAAGCTGTTTTTGGAATCCATTCATTCACAGAGAGATTTGTCAATGCAGAAGTGGCCTCAATTGAGCAAAAAAACTCTTGGAAGTGAACGATTTAATCTAGCTCCATGGAATACTTGAAATCTTCCCTTTTCAGCCTTTGCTCTTGAGTTCTTTAAAGCTGGTAGGTTTGAATCCCAAAGACTATGCAAAAGCTTTTCAGTAACCCCAAGCCAGCTCCCTTGATACACATTTTTTTAATACTATTAAATATCTCATATTATAGGAAGAGAAGAAACAGAAAACAAAATGCAACCTAGACTAGCATCATAGCACTGTGACCCGAGAGCTCAAGATAGCCATGTGGCTTTTGATACCACCTTTTGACGACAGAACTACAAACTTGGGGCCAAAGCACGCCTCTTTGGAGGACTCGAGACACGGCAAGTTCCTGCAGGAACACAGTTGAGCTCCGCAGGCGTTCATTGCACTGAGCACCTCAGATGAGACTGACTACAGGATCACCCAATCCAGCTGGTATTACAAAACTAACATCTCCGCCCTTCACAAACAAGTACCCCTAGACAAGGCATCCCTTCAGCTAAAGCTTCTGTCCCTCAGCCAGCAGCTGCGTTGACTTCAGACATAAGGACCTGCATTATAACTAGCCATAGGCAGCAGGAAACAAAGTGTGCATCTCATGCAGAGGCTGAAAGGCCTATTGTAATTAACCACTCTCAGCCCTGTACGTTGAACAAGACAAAAACAAAACCCACAGTTTTCTTTTGCTGGTAAGCCCTAAAAATGCTGCCCACTATTTCTCATAAAGGGTCTATATGCCCAACGCTTTCTCTGCCCATCACACGAATCACAGTACTTGGCATAGGCTATGAGGAAGGTTAATACCTACAATAACCAAATTTTACAGACATCACCTCCAGGACAGAAAGAATATCACCGTGTTTTAGTCGCACAGACACATGTTTCTCCTTGGGCTGAACCTGCCTGATGCCCAGTGGCACACCACAAAAAATGGTGACTGACCACCAAGTGCAGACAAGATCCAAGCACAGGGAAAACCACTTACCCAGTGCCAGCCAACATTTCTGCAAAGAGCATGTTGGTGCTCAAACATGATTAATGGTTTACTTTAGCTCATAGGCGAGGCTGGATGTTCTCCCAGCGGAGCACAGCAAGCATCCAATGGAGACATTCTCCCAGTGAGCCTGGGAAGCAGGTGTAGAATAGGGGGAAGGCGGTGTTTTAATTTTCGCCTTTGTTTTAAACATCCAAATTATTCTAATTGGCAATAAAAATTAATTTTGCCCACATCAAATCTGTTTTGCCCTGACAGTAATTGCTAGTCTATCTCAACCCACGAGCTTTTTCACCTCATTTTCTGCCCCTGCCCTGTTGAGGAGTGAGAGGGTGGCTGGGTGGACGGCTGGCTGCAGTCCAAGGTTAACCCACTCCCCAAGCAAGGTGGATACTCTTTAAAAAAGAAAAGTTAAAGCTTTAAGAGCAACTTGGCAAAAATAGCTTTACTAAACCATGACAATTACATCTCTTCCTGCAGCTCAGAGGAACGATGAGGAGCAAGCCGTAGGACTGAAAAACTGGAAATCTATGTTCAAGTTTCTCCTCTTTGAAAATCAAGACCTAGTTACATATTGTTACTCTTCTGTTGTTTCCCAGTTACAGGGAAAGAAAGGATCAACCCCTAATTTGGCATCTCAATACATCATGCAATGCTCAAACCATGTCAGCATGAGAAGTAAGCACGTTTCCAGCAGATGAAAGTCATTAGCACGGCACAACAAGCAGCAGGACACCACTGGGGGCATTTCTCCTTCGTATTTTTCAAAATAATTTTCTTTTAGTCAGTATTTTTAGCTTCTCTTTTGGAAGCTTCAAATGCTGCCCCTCTTCTCCCCTGACATTCCTCAGTATAGACACGTGCACGTGTACATACAGGTCTGGTATTATTCAGAGGTGCAGGGGGCTTGTCCTGCTACTGCATCAAGCAAGGCACATGCCAGTTCCCCTGCAGCCTTTCAGAGATGCCCTGCAAGCCACAGTGTGAGGTTTGGCCCACACTCCAGCATCATAACACTCCCAAGCAACTCTCCGGTCTACTGCTAATGATGTGCCAACCTATGTTTGCACAAAGCTGAGGAGAGAAGTGGAATGCAGTAGCAGCTATTTCACATCCTCCTTTTCAGAAATAAAAAACAAGAACCCCAAAACAACCTTTTTGCAGCTCTTCCTGTTGAAGTTCTACTGGAGAAAACAAAGGCCATTCATTGTTTAACACAACAGGTTGCAATCCTGTGAAGTTATGGTATTTTCTCACTCCCTGTTACCCCTTTGGAGAATTAAAGGGATTAAAAAAATCTGAAACTACAGAAAACTCAGAACTCTGTCCTGATACGGCAAACATGCCCACCCCTGCTATCCTCTGGCTATCCTGCATTTGAATGTAGGAGAGAGTATGCTGAGACCATGCAAAGCTCTATCTAATACAGGTTCCAAGCAGACTCCAGGAAAAATATTTACTTTTCACCTTACATAAACTTATAGAATAATTCACCTGGTTTAGGAACATAGAGGGCACCACTACCTGGCACCTGGACTGTACAGCAATTCCCCATTGTTTCATTAGATTCTTCAGTCATTAAGCTGTTAAGTATCACCTTAAGATACACATATACAATACACGCTTCCAGGCTGTCTTAGATGTTGACCCAAAATGAATGCCAATTTCAATTCAGCCAAAAATCTAACTGTTAGTGGGAAAAGAAAATATAATATATGTTTTTAAAATGAAAAGTGAAACATTTCCATACCCACACCACAGAACTCTTCCCAAACAGACAAGCTTTCTTTCAGTTTCTTTGTGGTAGAGTTTGTAGTTGCCTTTTTATTGGCGGGGGGGTAGAATACAGAAAAAGTTGGCTTCAGATGCAAACATCAAAGCACCAAAAGAAAAAAAACCAAAAAAACACCACCTTGAAAGCAAATCAGACATAGCTGCTCCAGAAAACATAATGCTGAGTGAGTCACGAAGACCTCAATACAACTGAATTATCCAGGTTCCTTCAAAAACTTCACCTTATGTCATTTTATGGATCACCATAAAACTGAATTTTAAGTCTTTTTCTACTTTCAGTAAATTTACTGCATTATGAATTATACAGGTGAACAGCATGGTAAGTGCTTTAAAAGGACATTTAAATATTAAAATTAAGACAAATCCAGCAATTCTTGCCCAGAAAACAGATCATTATGTAGCATGGAAAAACAACTTCTGTGCTCCCACACCTGCCCTCGCAGCCACTTAGCTAAAAGTCGCTGGGCCTGCAAACATGCAGAAATCATCCATGCAATAGCTGCAGACACCAAAAAGATAAAGATGTTCAAAAAATATAGGGAAATCAGCTGGCTGCTTGGTGAGGAGAAAGGATACTATGAAGGGAGAGGCAACAGAGAGGAAAAACAAGCGTTAGACTAAAGCACATTGCTTTTCTTCTTCTCGAACCATAGAAAAGAAATAGCAATGCTGATAAATATTAAAGCAAACCTGAAATAAAGATTTTGCTTTTATGCTACAAGCAGTCATCTAAAATTATTGAGTGTGTTCAGGCATTGCTGCAATACGAGCCCCAGTGAAAGATCAGCAACTTCACTACAATGGGCCCTGTGCAACAGCAGGAGGAGGAGGCCTGCCTCCCTCGCTGCAGTAAGGAATATTTAGGCATCAAAATGCAGAAGAATTCACGTTCAGAATAAGGCTGGAGAAGAAAGTTGCTAACCGGCGAGCTTAAGAAATCCGATTTTAGTTCTGAGGTCTTTCCCAGATTTGCTAAGTGAGGAGGGGCAGTTCCAGTCGTACCTGTGCTGCAGGTCTTCATCTCTTCATGATTGCAACTGCATCCCCACTTAAAATCTGGGGAAAAGGAACGGTTCCTTTTCTCCATGCTTTGATCCATCCACTCAAACTGAAACATCCTGGATGCAGGGACCATCTCTCTAAACATTACAGAATGCTTCCCATAACAGGGCAAAGTCCTCCCAACGCTGACGGGAAGAAGTGCCAGACACTCCGGGAACTCCCTGAACAGCTTGCTATCACTATTGATTGTATTGATACTGTATGAAGCGTGGCAGCGTGAAATCTCTACTTAGTGGAGCAGGCAGTGCTATTTGCATTGCAGTATGTATCTACAAAGAGACAGAGAGTCTAGTGATTGCTCCAAGGTGACCTGGAGATGGGACCCTTGGGGTTCTAGTCCTGGTTTTGCTGCAGAGTTATAATGAAACCTTGTAAATCAAAATCGGTGGCCCATTTTTCTACGCATTAGGAAAAATGAATTCTTCCAAACTTCACTGGAGCACTTAAAGGAGTTACTACACAAAGTTATTATCATGTGTTTATTTAAACTTCCTTGGACGATGCTTAAAATATATATCACTTTGCAGCTTCATCTGGTGTTGATCAGAAGACAAAGCTACACTAATTCATCCAAGCTGCAACCTCATCTACTAAATAGTATGCCATTGTTTAATCTTGGTACCATGAAGGAATAACTAGAGACTAAGGAGTATACAAGTAAGGAAACATTTTAGATTATTATACACAGAGGACAAATTCTTCTTGCTGAATTGCAGAATAACTCTTTTGAAGTAATAAATTTAAAAAGTAATAAATTTAGAACAGAAGTTGGCTTTTGATCCTTTACAATATCCTGAAAGTAAGGGAAAAGAAAGTCCATGCAACCTGAGAGACATCCCTTTCTGGGAACCCGGGAATACCTGCTCTCCCTTGCAGAGGAGAGAGTTCGACTAAAGCCCTCTCTGGGACAGCAGCTACGTTACTATTTATAAAGTCAGACCACATAAAGTTAGTAAGCAAGAACAACACAGACCTTCAGACCAATGTGTTCTCTGATCTAATTCAAGACCCCTTTAAACCTCAGCTGCATCAATAGTGCAGGCTGTGAAAACTCAGAGGGCTTGTTGTCACATAGGCACAGAGCAAATGCTAAAGGGATTTTGGAAACGAAGGCTGGCCAAAAGAAATGAGACATTGGTTTTACAATGGATCATAACATTTCTAACAGGCTGCTCTCTCTTTCAGGGCTTACAAATATCACTTGGCCCTTACAGAGAAGAGAAAGAACTGCCAAACTTCCTGCTAAAAAGAGTAAAAAAAATTAAAACACTGAATCAATTAGTCCACACTCTTACGCATCAAGTGCATTTTGCCTTTACATGCGCTTAACCAAGAAGGCATCAGACTGTAAGTTTGGATTTACTCTGCAAATGGCACATCGTATATAATGTAAGATAACACATTATCTCTACACCATTTCATCTATTAGTAGTAAATAAAAGAAAACTTTAAACCAAAGTATAAATGCCAGTTACTCACAAGCCTTCCTGATATTCAAAAATCCAACCTACACGCGGATTGGAATTTGTTTCTACTAATTTACATAAAGTTTTTGTGTTAATGAGTCAATAAAACACTCCCGACCCAAACCGCACAGGAGTCTGAAGGCATCAGAACCCAGAGCTGGATCTGGTTTCTCCCCCACCCTGCAGTCAGAGACCCGAAAAACATCAAAAGGCTTCTTAGAGAAGAAATATGAATGTAGTCAAAAGAGCTAGTTTAGAATAACTTTCTGCGCAACTCAGCTGCAAAACAGACAATATTCTCTAATGGGAAGGCATACGAGAAACAACTTTCCAGAAATAACATTGCCAGCAAAGATATATTAAGGGAAAATGAACTGTAAGCAATAACCAGCCAATGCTTGGCAATCTTCATCCCCACTAAAACATTTATTTTCACTCCATGTTTTTTTTTCCCCCTTAAATACCCCAGTGACAAATAAATTATGAGCATTACAGCTAATTTATTACTCAGCACTGCTGAGGATGGAAAAANATTTTATTAACACAGACTGCAGAAAATGAAAAAAAAAAAAAAAAAAAAACAGCAGTAGTTTAAAGCTGATTGTTATTCTAGGAAAATAAATACTTTCATAAAAACAACAATAAATTCAATAGAAAAAACTGCTCTTGCAGTTAAGTCCTTGGACTGAAGCACCTGAAACTGGAATTCCTTGCTCTGACAGACTCTTCTCTGCCCATGCCCAAGCCATTCGGGCTCTGCTGCTCTTAACCGAGCAAAAGCTTTCTCAATAGCTTCAGCAACGGAATCAAGCTCTTAATCTCTGCCTCGGTTTCCCCACCTGCAACATTTCACCCACCCAGTCCACCCAGACTGCAAATACTCAGGGGCAAATTCTACTGTACAGCACCGAGCACAGCAGAAAGCTCTGAAGCACTGCAGTATTCCTGTATTAAAATTGTCTTTAATGACATCCTCCATGTGGACCTCTCCACTGACTTCAAGGAGGGTTTGACTGGGTCTCCGCAACAGGAGAGAACTGCTTTCTGTAACAGGGGAACAGGATTGTATTTGTCACCATTAACACGGGAGGGGAAGGGGTTGCGCACCAGAGCGACTTAAAAATCCGAGAGAGAAATTCTGCTCTTAATCCCCAAGTTGCCTGGTGTCCACCTCACAGGACCCCTATTTCTGTTTGTTCCAGCAGGAACCCTTTGATGATTAACTTCTGTATTTATCTTCGATACTGATTTTTTTCCTGACTATGGAATTTTAAAATTGTCATTAATATCCCAAACCCCAGTAGCAATAAAACTGAACAGAAGGAGCCTGTCTCAGAGACCACATACACACACACGGACCCACCCGGACTCACATGGTACTATTTTCACTGCGGACATGTTAAGAGGGACTTTGCAAGCTGCAGTCAAACACTGCTGCACGGGCAAAGCTCTAGCCGGGAAGTTAAGCGTGGCTCAAAAGTTTTCATTCAGCAAAACAAGAAACAATTTGGCATTCATTCCCATGCAAACACCAATACACCCTCCTTGGGAGGGACCAATTATTTTCCTTTCCATCTCATGATCGGGCCAGTCATCCTCTATCACTTGATAAAACACATGAATAGCTGCATTCAAAGCTGCAGCAAACAGAGACATCTCAGTAAAGCTCTGTAAAAACAGCTATCCGGAGCACACCAAATAACCGTTTCTCAATGCGCTTCCCATATGCATGCCCTTTATCTAAAGAAGCCCGTGACTTTGGCAGATGTTGGGTGCTTGCAACTAGGTCAGTTTGAACCGGAGCGAGCTGAGGCTAACGGCTAGGGAGAGAAAATTAAATTGCACTCCTGCTCCACAAACTGTGGCCGTCAAACCGAGAGCTCTTCACCTTCTGCTAAAGCAATGATTTCACCACTGGCTAGGCAGAAGGTTTGACTGGCAGGGTGATGAAATGCCTCCGTGATAAAGTGTCAGGAGCACTTGGAACGTTATTACCGGTTAAAATATTGCAAAATATAATGCACGTAGCAATTCCGGGGTGGGGGGGTTGAGGGGGACAGGGAGGGACGTGTTGCCAAGGTATGTGAATCAGCCTTATCGAAATCCTCATCGCTGCACGGCCGGCATGACTGATCACACTGCTGCATTCGCCTGAAAGGCACAAGGCTCCGGCTGGAAAAACGGAGGTTCCAGCCTTTCCCTCCTGGTGCCATCTGCACCAGTAACGCTCGGCTCTTTAATCCACGGACCTACGCTGCAGGAGAGCAACCGGGGGTGGAAATCACCAGGGCTTTTAAAAGTTGCTGCAAAACCCCTGAGTAACTTCTGCAGCAGGAATGCCTGCAGACTACAAGCAGCATTTTCCCTGCTACCACTGCAGTTGCTGGGAAATTCAAGTTTCCAAAAGCACGCAGGAGTAATTAGCTGAAGCCAAATAAATGCATACACAAAACCCTACAAGAATATGCAAATAATAGGGTGTATTCAGCAGCCCCAGAAATTAAGGCAGCAGCGCAGGCTTGCATTTGCATAAACTATGCAGGATATGGCACCAAGTCATTTTGGAACACGTACGTTTTGCAAACAGCAAGCGCAATAATTGACAAATATTTTGGAACGTGACATTGATCAAACACTCCCTAAAACTTCACTTGAAGACACTGAGAGACACCGTACTAATTAACCATAGACATCCACATTGGCATGCTGGGGTACTTTCACTGCTGAGTTCTGTGGGAAAAGAATTGGACTTTATAGATTTTTATCAGCTTTTATTATTTATAAAGCCGTGTTGGCAAGCACAATGTTTTATGAACAAATAAAAGTGAATGGTCTATGCTTCGAAACCACATAATGAATGAATGTCTACTTTGTACATATATTCAAGTGGGTGCTGCTGGTTTATTGTGCAGAGAACATGGAAAAAAGTTTTTACATCTCTAAAAAGAAATAACAACATCCATTTCGAAGTGTACTGACATGAAAGCCAAGCCCAATCAAAACCGAGCTCTTCAATCACTGCTAGGAAGCCAAGCCCCTGCCTTGTTTTCTTAACAAGCTGAGTTTTTGCTCTCATGGTCTCCCTGTGCAGAGCAAGGCAGACAAAAACCGAGGAAACCAACTTGCCGCGGTAGAAGGCAAAAAAAAAGGTTTCTCTTCCTGAGTTACAAGTAACTAGGGAAAGTCACACGTGTGCCCAAGCAAAGCAGAAGTACGAATACAGTACTCGCTCACTGCTGACAGGCTAAAATTAGTAGTTTATTCAACAGCCCAGGACTACACACTGTGTCTGTCCTCCGCAGCATCTCCCTATTTGTCTGTCTTTCTGTTTGCTCTCCGCTTTGTCTCGCCTGCTAATTTGTCCCTCAGGGAGCAGCTGGGCGCTCCGCCGCTGAGCCCCGTGCCCCCTGCTCATCCCAGGAGCCTGGGTAAATGAATATCCCCTCGCAGTTACACCTGGGCAGCTCTGCAGTGCCTCCTCCGCGGATTTCACCCCCAAGACAGCACGCAAGAACAGCACTTGGCCCCACGGGACACTTGGTCTGCAAAAATGATTAGGTCCTCCACACTTTCCACCAAGCATCTCTCCTGCTCCTGCTCTCGCTCCCCTACAACACCTGTAAGCACAGCGCCCGTCCCGGTTCGCTTTAAGCGCAAATTTACCCTCTAAAGATAATTCCACATTTGCATCTGCTCGTTGTATAAAGAGCTGTATGGTATTTGCAGTGACGGAAGAGAAATTATACAGGGAACGGAGGAACACTTGCACAGTGCAGCTGGGCCACTGCTTATGCATGCTGGGGATTGTTTTCAGTTTAGTTTTCTCCCCCCCCCCCCCCC